>JAOWBI010007916.1:0-11689 GCA_028566235.1 Salvia elegans | reverse complement strand
TCACGGAACTGCTGCTATGGCTTTTGGATGATAGGGTTCCACAGATGGATGATGGAAGTCAACTTTTGAGAGCTTTGAATGTGCTGATGTTAAAGATTCTGGTAACTTTTGATGTGAAATTTATGAGGAAATCATGATTAGTTGTGTTTTAATCTTCTTGAGATTTCTCTGTGTGGCCGGATTGCATGTTCAGGATAATGCAGAGCGTACTTCATCATTTGATGTGCTTATACATCTCTTACGACCACTGGATCCATCAAGATGGCCGTCTCCAGCAACAAACGAGTCTCTTGCAATCAGAAATCAGAAATTCTCTGATTTGGTAGTTAAATGTTTGATCAAGCTTACAAAGGTAGTAGTGTATCTTAATTTGGACATTACTGATGTTCGGTATTTCATCTGTAAACCTTCTCATCTCTGTTCTTAAAACTAATTCCCTTACTGTGTCTAGTTCAAGTGCCTTCTCCTGTGTAAAGCCTAATTACTTGACATCTCCAATATTCATGTGAAACAGGTTCTGCAAAATACCATATACGATGTAGATCTTGATCGTATTCTTCAGAGCATCCATGTATATCTGCAAGATTTAGGAATGGATGAAATACGTAAGAGGTACAGAAAAATGTAACAGTATCAATCAAAATTTTAAATCTTGTTACATGTGGCTGGGTTCCACTTTATTGTGGTTTGCAACAACAATTCACACTAACTATTTTTCCTTATAAAATTGTTGAAGAGCTGGAGCTGATGACAAACCGCTTCGAATGGTTAAAACTGTTCTCCACGAGCTTGTTAAACTACGTGGAACAGCCATAAAAGGCCATCTCTCCATGGTGCCAATAGACATGCAACCACAACCTATCATTCTTGCCTACATTGATCTAAATCTTCAGGTGTTTATGGTGTATGTTATTATTGCTTAATGACATGGTTATTTACATTGGTTATTTGCTCACTCATTCACTATCATGCTATCGACAAAATTGAGCAGACCCTGGCAGCTGCAAGAATGCTGACACCATCTGGCCCTGTTGGGCAAACTCACTGGAGTGACTCAACTGCCAACATCACTGCACCAGCTGCACACTCTGCAGATGCTCAGTTGAAGGTACAGCCGTGTCTTTTGTTGGTGGTCAATTTTCCTTATTAACCTTTGCTTTTCACCCCATGCTGCCCTCCAGTTTTTAATCCTTCACTTGATGTTTGCTATAACAGCAAGAACTGGCTGCAATATTTAAGAAAATTGGTGACAAGCAGACTTGCTCAATTGGTCTATATGAACTTTATCGCATAACGCAATTGTATCCTCAGGTAGTAAATGGCTTGATATTTGCTGTATTTCTATATGTCATTGATCATTTGTATTATTTTATTATAAATTTTATTTTCTTTTCCCAGGTTGATATTTTTGCTCAGTTGCAAAATGCCAGTGAGGCATTTCGAACATATATCAGAGATGGTTTGGCCCAGGTTTGCCTCTAATTCACTTGCTGCAATTTGTTGTTCCTTTTATGTGTGCTTAAGTTTATATTTTTGGCAGATGGAGAAGAATGCAGCCGCAGGAAGGACTCCCTCGAGTGTACCTCTATCTACTCCTCCACCAGCAGCGCTTAACCTTTCTCCAAGATATGGCTCTCTGTCTCCTGTAAATGCAGACCCATTAAATGACGCGAGAAACCTGAATGCAGGCAGTGAACCCACAAATTTTTCATTACCGCCATCTTTTGCTGAAGATGATCGTCAGCTTGCTAATGCTGTCACCCAGAAAGTGTCTTATGATCCATCTGGCTTACCTCAAAACTTTGAGGAGTCCAGAAATGACAGATTACCATCTGGTGGTTAGTTAAATGCTTCTGTTTTATCTGTTGTTATATCTGAGAGAACCTTTATTCGGACCTTATACTTCACTTGAAACTGCAGTGTCAAATGGAACCCTAGATGCAATTAGGGAAAGGATGAAAAGCATCCAGTTAGCAGCTGGCGGAGCGAATCCAGAATCAAGAAGCCGGCCGTTGATACAAGTGAACGGGAATGGTGATGAAGCTCACGGCAGTATGCAGGGCGGAATACTACCTATGGACGAGAAAGCGCTATCAGGGCTTCAGGCGCGCATGGAAAGGTTAAAGAGTGGCTCATTTGATTCTATGTAGGTAGAAACAATGACTTTGTTACTGCGGTAAAGTATCCCATTTTGTAAATGCAGAGCGTGTAAATAACTACTGTAAGACACTTCCATAGTATTATCATTAATGCATATTTGAGGTGCAGGAGCTCAGAGCAACGTCATGTAATTTTTGTTTCTGATTCTAGATCATTCATCGAGAGAACATCTCCCTTGTGTTGCAACTCCTGCTAGCCCAATTATATTGATGTTTGTAGTTCAATGACTCACTGTGGTTCAATTCTCAAAAAGGACAATTCATAAACTGACTAGTAGCAATGTTCGTTTAAACTCATTTTTTTTATTGAAAAATACAAGCTATTGGGGCAACTTACTAACATATACTATAGTATGTATTAAACATCAGCTCATTTTTCTGTTTTAAAAATTTTCTGGGTTGATATATGGTGTCAGAAACTTTACGTAACCTCTTTTTAACTTGGTTTTAAATTCTTGTTCCTTTTAATAAGTTTGGATTGTGTGTTACTCCTAGTTACCTCATTATAAATAACATATATCTAGACGAGCACAAATTAACAAAGCTAAAAAAAATCATGAGTACATGAAGAAATAGTGGCCTGAATTAATCAATCGCTATTTGTCAATAATTGAGGAGTCAGAAGGGCCCCAGGAACATGAATAAATGGTAGTAGCAACAAGCCAGAACAAAATCCAGACTGAAATGGCGAACATATATCTACACAAAGATACATATCCTCAAGAATCTTCCATCACATATCTAGTCACCCCACCTCGCTGTAGCAGGTCCCATCTGTTTCTCTCTCTCTCCAACGTAACAATGCAACACTTGACATGAAATTCATTCTTCTTCGAAAGCGAAATTGTATAACAAACAAACCCAACTTCGACACATTAAATAAGTCTTGAACGTACCTTCGAAGCTGATTACTAAAAACGACAGCTTCCACAAACCACTATGATAGTTACAAATTTGACGGTCACAACTGCACAAACGGAATTCACACCATCTCTTAAAATTAAGGTATTAATCCTCCACTTCTAAAATGGATCAAACCCCATGACTTCACTATTATTCATCTATTATCATAAGATACAAATTAATCCCCAAATCAGAATTTTAGGGTTTGATGAGTGGCTTGTCTTCTTCAATGTCATCATCCCACGACAAACTCAGATCAGCCGAAGTCAACGCGTCGATGTCGTTCCAGCTCCAATAATTCGGCAAATCCATCTCCCACGCCCCTACCGGAGCATTCACGGTGGTGATTGTCGACTCCTCCACCGAATCGAGATTTCCGGCGAAGTGATGATCAAATGCGTTATTCGCGTCGAAGCTGCTTAAGCTCGAGAATTGAAATTCGGAGGTTGGAATAATCGGAGCGCCGCTGAAAGGGGGAGAAATGCTGTCGATACCTTTCGAATTCGACGACGTCGTTTCATGCAGCAGCAGCGGCGACGAGGAGGAGGAGCGGCCGATCAATGCGTGGTAGAGAATGTTTGACACGTTTTTCTGGCCGGCCGAGACGGCGGCGGCTGTGGTGGGCGGGGATTTGGCGGGTTTGGAAACCCTAGGGCGTTTGTTTTTGCGAGCGGCGCCGACGAGGATGTTGCGGAGGGTGCCGCCTTTGGTCCAGTGGCGCTTGCAGGATTTGCAGAAATGGCGAGGCTGAGACTTGTTGTAGTTGTTGTAGTAGCAGAATTTGGTGTTGGTGGAAGCGCAGCGAGGGCACTTTAACGCCTCCGCTTGAGGCTGCTGCTGCCGCCGGCTTGGCGGTGGTTTCGACGTCTCCGCTGCCGCAGACTGTAGGAACGTTTGCCCCCAATCCAGCGTCTGATCGCCCGAAACCTGTTTGCTGCTCAATCCCATGCCACAATTCGATCAAATAAACCAGATAACAGATTCAAAATTTGTGTAGAGAGAGAGAGGAATTTAGAGGAAGGTGGTATGGTACAAGTGTTATGCTTGTGTTTAGCTCATCACTGTCCATATATATACATCTATCTGTAAAATAATAACAATAATAACAATAATAATAATAATAATAATAATTAAGAATATTTCTTTAAGAATTGTAAATTTTAGGAAAATTCTGGTATTTCTCATAAATTTTCAAAGTGTTTTTAAAAATTACTATAAAATTTTGAAATTGTGCCAATCCTATTTAAATAGACTGTTTTCGTCAAATTTTGATCAAACATAGCTAACCGTGAAATCTTGCTTAGTTTAAAATATACTACATGGAACGACGTAGTTTCAACGTCCTAATTCTTGAATTCAACGTCAGATAATATATGCATAATGTATATGACACGTAGATATATCGGATTTGAAGAATGACACAGTAGAAAATGATGTTCAACATAGTAGAAAATGATGTTCAACTTTAAAGTTTGTGATTTTTACAACAGATATCCTTAATAATAATAATACTAATAAATTAAAGAAAATCATAATCACACAAGTTTGTGCGGTCCAGAGATCACTGGGTCTTAATTGGAATGGTGTGGGGTGCATCCTTTGTTGTCACTTTTATAAAATAATAATGGTACAATTGGGCTCCCAAAACCAAAACACATACACACACAGCGCATGTGGATGCATATATCGCCATCACGCATGTACGGCATGTATATAACATACACCATGCATGCGAGCGTAATCTACACTATTAATGACCATAAAGTTAAACCCCAGATAGATAGTTACTTCATCCCTAAGTCATCACTCCAACATGTGCTTATAGTTGTGTTTATATAATATGGATCGATGATCATTCTCATCTTCAACATTCCACTCGACTCTCCATAATATATATTCTCCCTCCCTCTATAATCTATATATACATATATGTATCATGTATGCATACTACTATTAGTCTATTATGAAGCAGGGATTATAATATATATGGGTGGTGTGGAATAATATTCCTTGTCGTTTAATGGGTTCATATGATTGGTCGGTCTGAAATGTGATCTTATGTCCCCTGCCAATTTGCACGTTGGTGGAAATCCTATTGTGGTTCAAGTACTATCAAGGTTGTCAAAGTAGTACTAGAGATAGAAAATTAAGTTGGATGTAAATATGATGGCGTTAAATTAAAGTAATTAAAACAACCAGTTGTCAGCATGTGGTTGCTCGTGGGGAAGATAGGAATTATAAACCCTATTTTGGAGGTTGTTTGAAGAGATTGTGATCACTCAATGGGCCACTCCTGCCTTAAATCATGTTAACTATTGTTCATTTATGGCAAAAAAAATGATGTCGGAATATTTTATTCTTGGAACTATTTTAGAAGGACCCGACGAATGCATGCCATAAAATTTGTCTGCAAATATTTGCATTAAATAAAATAATATACTATATCATATTTTTTCACGACAATCGGATCTCCAACAACAGTCAGAATGGTGTAGATGACAGCCAACAGAACTCTGCCAGGTGTATTTGAATGGCCAACGAATTGGTGGACGACAAAAGAGCCCGAAAAGAAGCATTGTATTCTCTTGTTTCATTAATACGATAGTATTTTAAAAACAGTAAATAATTATCCAAAAAAAGATAGTATTAAAATTTATTTATTAGTAATAAGGGAACATTTGCTGTTAGTCAACTTAAACTTTACGTGGGATTTCTGAAAACATGATTACATCAATAAAACTCCACATATTGAGATTATAACATAGGCATAATAGCTCTTGGATTAAGTAGATACCATCTTGATTCTTGTCCCTATTACTTGTTCAATTTTATCATCTTTTTTCTAGTCTTTATTAATTGTTGTATTTACTTTTTTAATGAATAAACATCATATTCTAATAACTCATTTTATTCATAATTATTATAAAATTAATAAATAAAAGTATGATTCACATTCTACAAATTTTTTACATTTTTATTCTTAATAATATCAAATAATTTCTGAGTACCCACACCAATCAACTACTATAAGACGATTAATAGGTGCATAATGAAGTACATTGTACTGATTCCAATACTATGATTCTGTATAGTAACCGATATCAACATTTGATTTTATCAAATTTCATAGAAATCCCGCATTATATATCAGAATAGTAGTGTTCAGAAACATAAATAAATACCTGAAATAACAATATCTTGTAGTCATGCCTATGAGAAATTTAATTCTTAGATTAGAAAGATAATGTAAAGTGTGCTTATTCATACTATACTTTCCGAAGAAACCTCGAATTTAGAGCAGGAATATTGGCGGAGTAACTCCTTTTTCTGACATTTTGGCAAAAATATGTCAAAAAAGTAAAGTCGACCAAAATTTGGTTAGTATTTCAATCTCAGAGCTGGCTATATATAGCATAGCGTCATCCTGACAAAGTTATTTATTCAGAAACACAAACCAAAGGAATTGACCAACGTCTCATTCGGAACCAAAAAATCTGCATTCCCCCTCCGTTATTCTGCCCATTTTCCTATACGTATATCCTTCTATGTACGTATAGGTATTGGTTGTTGGTTATGATGGAACAGAACCACGTATTGTTGTCGGCATTGACCGTCGGCGTAGGAGTCGGCCTCGGTCTTGCCTCCGGCTCCACGTTCGGCCGATGGACCTCCCCCTCCGCCGAAGGCGTCACCCCCGAGGGGATACACCTCGAGCTTCTCCGATTGGTTGTTGATGGAAAGAGCTGCGGAGTTTCCTTTGAGGAGTTTCCATATTATCTCAGGTTATATTTTTATAAAATTAATATAGTTTCCATGGATAGCTTGTTAGGCAAAGAATAATAAGCATTTTCTTTTTCCTTTTCTGTGCCTTACTTCATGTTTTATTTTGGTTTAGGGATAAAATTTGCTCTTTTCCTGCCAAAATTTGTTAGCATAGTTCAAGTCTTCCTATCTAAAAGATGTATCACAAATATATTGTTACTACCAAAATCTTTGTTTAGAATAAATGTGCTAACACCCCTATCTTGTTGAATCCGACAGTGAGCGAACGCGTCTCTTGTTAACAAATGCAGCTTATTTTCATCTGAAACACTTGGATGTCTCTAAGCACACTCGAAATCTGTCCCCTGCAAGTCGGGCTATATTGCTCTCAGGACCTGCAGGTAACACATTGCTTCATAAATTTGCAGTTTCCTTTACATTTCTTATCCTGCTCTGGCTTTCCCTTCTTTTGCAGAACCATACCAGCAAACGCTTGCTAAGGCGCTAGCTCATCAGTTCGATGCCAAGTTGCTGCTCCTCGATATGGCCAACTTTTCGCTTAAGGTGCCTTCATCTCCTAGAGATTTGTCTTTCTTGCGCGTTTTCTGATCTGTTACTTACTTGTTTTTGTCAATCAACGACAGATCCAAAGCAAGTTCGGTAGCATGAATAAAGAGACTGTGAGTACTTGTTTTATTTACTAGATTAACTTTATGATAATAGATAGGTGTTGTTGATGAACCCTGGTCTTACTGATCAAAAGATTGGCCACATAAAGATGGTCGTAGTTTATCGAATATCCATGTTAATTAAATCCAGTTTTCCTTTTGTAGTCTCTGCAGAGGTCCATCTCTGAAGTAACATTTGAAAGAGTGACCAGTTTTCTTGGTTCGTTCTCTGCACTTCCTTCAAGAGAGGACGACAAAGGTACAAGATCATTCATGATGCTATTTTCTATTCGTACAATATGAATTCAGATTTTCTTTATACTAGAACAGGCATATATGATTGGTTTTCTTTATACATCTATCTATTTAGGAACTAACAGTGTGTCACACTTTTCATTTTCTTGAAATGAAGAAATCAAAAAACCTCCACAGCATCGGAGAGCTTCCTCTGTCTCTTCAGATATGAGCAGCATCAGTTTACAGTCATACTCTTCAAGTGCGGGTTGAGTATACATTCTCCTAATCGCGTCTATTAATCTTTACATGCAAGTTTATGTCCAAATTTTTTCAAGCATGTTGTCCAAGATGAGCCTAATAGTTTCTCGTTGTATCTTGCATATCATCTTATACTTGATCGGTTTCACTTTCTTAGCTCCTTCTAAACGCTTGAACAGCTGGAGTTTCGATGAGAAGGTTTTTGTGCAGTCACTTTATAAGGTATCCCTTTGATCCCATTCTATGTGATCAAATATTGGCTTGCTACATCATTAAGGGAATGTCATTTGCAGGTGTTGGTTTCGCTTTCTGAAACCGGTTCCATAGTTCTGTATATCCGGGATGTTGACAAGCTATTTCTCCAATCTTCTAGGCTATATAAGATGTTCAGTAGAATGTTGAAGAAATTATCAGGATCAATCTTGGTCCTCGGTTCCCAAATGTTGGGCCTTACTGAGGAATCAAGGAGAGTTGATGATCGGATTAGTCTATTATTCCCTTACAATATCGAGATCAGACCCCCGGAAGATGAAACTAATCTTCCGAGCTGGAAAGCTCAGCTCGAAGAGGATATAAAGAAGATCCAGTTTCAGGATAACAAGAATCACATTGCTGAGGTACTTGCTGCAAATGATCTAGAGTGTGATGATTTAGGATCCATCTGTCATGCCGACACCATGCTCCTAAGTAACTACATCGAGGAAATCGTAGTTTCTGCCCTATCATACCATTTGATGTCTAGAAAGGATCCCGAGTATCGTAATGGGAAGCTTCTCATATCATCAGTCAGGTTTGATATGAATAAAATGATTCATTTTATAATTTGTGTCCCTTATTTTGTGATGTTGTTTTCTTAACTTCACTGCATTTGGTGCAGTCTGGCACATGGATTAAGCCTTTTCCAAGAGAGGAGGAAGGGTGGCAAAGATACCCTTAAATTGGAGGTAAATGCAAATGCTGACTTATTCAAGGCTTTTCCTTTCTCAATTCTGCTTTTCTGTGTTCCTAACTTTTACCACTCGTTTAACGGATCATGTTTTAACAACGACAGAATGCTGCTGGATCGAAACCTGGAGCAAAACCGGGGAGCAAGAGTGCACCGGAGAAATCAGCCTGTTCAACAAAGACTGACGCTGAGAATGCATCAGCCATTAAGGTCCCGGTAATTCCTGAACCTTTCATTATGCTACACGAATAACAACACTGATCCTTAATGGAATGATCGTTTAACTAGTATGTAATTTTGGTGCTTATGCCAGGAAGTACCTCCAGATAATGAATTCGAGAAGCGGATTAGGCCAGAAGTGATCCCTGCAAATGAGATCGGAGTGACATTTGCCGATATTGGAGCTCTGAATGACATCAAGGAATCACTTCAGGAGCTGGTGATGCTTCCTCTTCGAAGGCCAGACCTATTCACCGGTGGGCTTCTCAAGCCTTGCAGAGGCATACTGCTCTTTGGCCCTCCCGGGACAGGAAAAACAATGATGGCAAAGGCCATTGCCAATGAAGCTGGGGCTAGCTTCATAAATGTCTCAATGTCAACAATCACTTCAAAATGGTTTGGGGAAGATGAAAAGAACGTCCGAGCTCTCTTCACGCTTGCAGCCAAGGTTTCCCCTACCATAATCTTTGTCGATGAGGTAGACAGTATGCTCGGGCAGAGAACAAGAGTAGGAGAGCATGAGGCGATGCGGAAAATTAAGAACGAGTTCATGTCACACTGGGATGGGCTAATGACAAAAGCTGGGGAGCGGATACTTGTTCTTGCTGCAACTAATAGACCATTTGATCTTGATGAAGCCATTATTAGGCGGTTCGAGCGCAGAATTATGGTCGGCCTACCTTCAGTGGAGAATCGAGAAATGATATTGAGAACACTGCTATCCAAGGAAAAAGTGGAAGTCCTAGACTTCAAAGAGCTTGCAGTCATGACAGAAGGCTACAGTGGAAGTGATCTAAAGGTTTGTTTGGAAGTTGTCGAATTTGTTTTTGTTTTGTTTTAATCTTCCATTAACATGGCTGTTGCAAACAGAATTTGTGTGTAACAGCAGCTTATAGGCCAGTCAGAGAACTTATAAAGCAGGAGAGAGAGAAGAAGGATAAGGTACTTCAATTTCTTACAAAATGATCAACTTTTAACTCTCAATCATCAGTTTCCACTAACAGCTTTGCTTGGTCAGGAAAAGAAGCAGATAGATGATGAGGAGAGTTCTGAATATGATTCTGCTTCCAAAGAAGAAACTAAAGAGGAAAAAACAATATCATTGAGGCCCTTAAACATGGAAGACTTTAAGCAAGCCAGGAATCAGGTAATGTGACTCCGCTTACCATACGAATGTATATCTTGACAGCATGATCAATTTCTTGTTAGCGATATTATTTGATCTGTTGCTCTGAACTTCATATTGACATGTCAATCTTCATGACTCATCCATGATGGTGCAGGTTGCTGCTAGTTTTGCTTCCGGAGGCTCCATAATGGCCGAGCTTAAGCAATGGAATGATCTCTACGGAGAGGGAGGTTCGAGGAAGACAGAGCAGCTATCTTACTTCCTCTAGAGCATCGCAAGTTTGCATGTCAAAACATTCAACGGTTTCTAGTTCTTGTCGAACGTCGGAATTGCTTGAGATAACCACGGGATTCGGTCTGCATCAGCCTCGGGGGATTTTTAATGTTTTGGTTCGTGTTGGATTTTGCAGTTTTTACATGCTTATTTATGATAAAAGTAGGCTTGGATATAGTAGCTGTAAATAATGCCATATATGTAGAACATCCTTGCGGATTTAGCCTATTTGTTATTCATTTGTGTGAATTTGAATTGATAGTAGTATGAAATACTTATGAGATATTAAAATTCCATTTCCACTTTTTTAGTGTATTTGTAAACAAACATTTGCCAAGGATCTACTTCTCTGGGTAAATACTGAATCATCGAGTGATTTTTCTGGGACTCCTCCATATCTCACTTATTTTGTCGTGTTAATACATAAAGCACATAGAAACTTTAAAGCATTTTTTGTTACTCAATATCCCTTTTAACATCTGTTTTCATCTCGTCATTGTACACACCAATACAAAATCGTATGATGATAAATAAATAATGCAGAGGCAGAACTACATCGTAACATCAAATTTAATACAAAATCTGAATAATCTATACTACGTTTATAATGCAGAGGCAACAGAATAGAAAATGCCTAACAAAGTAACGCACATGATTTTCCATTAGGAACCCACAAAAAACAAACTGGTGAAAACATGGGTTCTACAAGACCAAGTAGTGAAACTAATCAAAGCAGCACAGTAACCCAACAGATTTACTTTCACATAGCAACACACCTCCAAACGGTTTACAGGAACTTCTTATCCTTCAACGGCCCTCTCGGAATTTTACTCAAGACCTGGGAATGGAACACGGCGTATTGTTTCTTCAGCTCTGCCTCAGCTTTCTCTGCAAAAGCGTCAACCTGATCCTCGTATTTTTCGTAAAGCAGAGGCACTGAGTGCAGCAAAAGGAAACCTGTTTTTGGAGGGAAAAAACATTGGTACTATAGGAGAAAACTCAATTTACGAAATGCAGTCAATTAATCATCCATGCACTTACAGACATAGAACAGGGTGAGGAAGTTGAGGCAGCTTCCCAGTACAGAAAGAACCCATAGTCCAGCAATGACCTAAAAGCACATGACCCCCCGAAA
>JAOWBI010007238.1:0-12038 GCA_028566235.1 Salvia elegans | reverse complement strand
AATTCAAAAGATAATGTTTTGGACCAAAATCATAAAATCTCCATATGTTTAGGACCAAAAAAGGTCTTTAGTCTAAAATATACTACATACTAAACTATACGTACTAAAAATCCATTGAATTAGGCCAATTCATACTATGCCTACCAAAACTGCACACCACCGTGACACTCTGCACATAGCCACATACATCTATGCTCGCCTCAGCACTGCGCACACTAAACTAGTGAATTCATACCATGCATTATAAACACATTATAGTAAGTCTTAAACGAAGATTAATATGGTGAAAATGAGAGCAAATCTTATGGTTGGACTAAAATAAATGAATGGTTCAGGAGATGAGAGCACAACTTTTGCGCAAGAAGAAAAAGTTTGATAGTTTGAGTTATTGCAGTATAAATAAGCATGCTTTAAATTATTGGGGTTTATTTGGCTTAAAATTGAGTAACATAAGGAGAAGAATTTCCAAGTTTTCAAAAAAGTGATTGAAATTGCAAAACAAGCACCGAAATCGCAAGACTTTATAATTGAGGGACCAAAAACTAAATTTAGCATTAATTTACACATTTTAACGACCACCTTCTTCTCCATGTAAACGTTTTTGAATAACCATGTAAACGTTTTTGAATAACTCTGCCGCGCTTGCTTCATCGCCGAAGATAGCCCCATCCTCAAAAGAACTGTTACGGGTGAAAACAGTGCGACGAATTTATGTTTTCGACGATTTCGATCAGAAATACAATTTTTTTGGGGTATGTATTAGTGATTTATGAAAAAAAAAAACTAGGGCTTGTTCATGCTTATCTATATTCTATGGCATAAAGATTCTAGTTCGCTTCGATGTCGAGATGTGATTGTTTTAGGAATTTAGTACCTCGAAAATATAAAGATAGGTGATTGGACTCGCCGTATTGATTTTGTGATTAGGTTAAATTTAAAACTATTTGTCCACCTGAGACTATCTTTATCTCACTAATTCCTCATTATTCTAAAAATTCCGACGAACCGACCAGCACGTCATCCCCCGCCGCTACCTCCGTGGGTCTGAGTTTTTTTTATAAGTTTTGGTAATTTCTACCCAGCAAGCAGGTCAAGGGAATGCTCTTTTGGGCATATATATTTTAGATATATATGCTTCTACCTTGAAAGTTCTTTGGTTTTTTGACTGATTGTTTTACCCGTGATAGGTGGTAAGGTTTCAATGGCGGACTTAGAGAAATTGCTCCTTGAGGCAGCAGGAAGAACAAATACTCCTGCGAGGAACCGACATTCATCTCCACCATCAAGGCGGAGGCGGAAAGGCTCATATTCTGATGACGGAAGTGACTCAAAAAATGATGATTCTGATGGTGATCGTGGTTATTCGAGTAGAAAGCCATCAGGCTCACAGGTGCCTCTAAAGAAGAGGTTGGAAGCTGCAGATAGAGATGATGACCGTAGTAGTCAAGGTGATGAGGAAGATGATTATGATCGTAATCGTGACAGTGACAATGATTCTGTTGGGAGTGATTTATACAAGGATGAAGATGACAGGGAAAAACTATCAAAGCTTACAGAGCTTGAACGAGAAATGATACTAGAAGCCCGTGCAACCAAGAGAAGCGACCGAGATTTGACTGAGAAGCTGAAAAAAAGGAAAGGCCAAGACAGAAAAGGGAGCCCCCCTAAAGCGCCTACACGCAGCATGCGCTCAAAGGCTGAAAGGGCAGGTGCATTGGATGAATTGGTCAAACGAAGAAGAGAATCAGTTAAAGGATCTGGCAGCCGATACTCACCTGTGAAGAGAAGATCTTTAGCTGCTGCGACCTTGAGTAGCCCTAGCAGGAGTGAGAGTGGATCTCACTCTGATGAGGGAGATTCGACAGGTGATGGTGGATTGGATGATAGTGACGATGACAAGATTTCATCGGAGTCAAAGGTGCCAACATTTGAAGAAATCAGGGAAATCACAATTCGCAGGTCGAAACTAGAAAAATGGTTCATGGAGCCCTTCTTTGATGAACTGATTGTTGGGTGTTTCGTGCGAGTTGGAATTGGAAAGTCAAGGACTGGTCCTATCTACAGGCTTTGTGTTGTTCGGAATGTTGATGCTACAGACCCTGATCGACAGTATAAGTTTGACAATAAGACAACACACAAGTACTTGAATGTGGTTTGGGGTAACGAGAGCTCTGCTGCTAGGTGGCAGATGGCAATGATTTCCGATTCTCCTCCTCAAAAAGAGGAGTTTGATCAGTGGGTTAGGGAGGTTGAGCGCAGTGGTGGTCACATGCCTACAAAACAGGACGTTTTGGATAAGAAGGATGCTATCCAGAAAACAAATTCATTCATTTACTCTGCAGCCACTGTAAAGCAGATGTTGCAGGAGAAAAAGTCAGCCACTTGGAGGCCACTAAATGTTGCAGCAGAGAAAGATCGACTCAGGAGATCTTTGGAAGTAGCCAAGGAGAACGATGATGAGATAGAGGTGGATAGGATAAAGGCGAGGCTAAAAGAATTGGAGGCAAGTCGCCAGGTCCAGGTGAAAGATTCAAAGGCAATTAAGCTGGCAGAAATGAACAGGAAGAACAGGGTGGAGAATTTCAAAAATGCATCTGGGCTGAAGCCAGTTAACAGTGGCTTGAGAGCTGGAGAGGCTGGATATGATCCCTTTTCCAGAAGATGGACTCATTCAAGGAATTATTATGTGGCAAACAGCAATGAAGGGGAAGTTGCTGGTGTGCCAAATGATGATGCGGTTGCTAATATGCGTAGTGATAATGGAGTGGGAGTAGGTGGTCCAGCATTTGCTGAGATGGGAATGGAAGCTACTGCTGCGGCCCTCGAAGCAGCAGCTGATGCTGGCAAGTTAGTTGATACAAGAGCTCCAGTTGATCAAGGGACTGAATCGTACATGCTACATAACTTTGAATTGCCCATATCTCTAAACGTGCTTCAGAAATTTGGTGGCCATCAGGGAGCCCAAGCTGGATATATGGCTAGAAAACAGATGATTGAAGCTACTCTTGGGGTAAGTGTGCCTGATAATGATGGGAGGAGACATGCACTCACCTTGACGGTCAGCGACTATAAGAGACGGAGGGGTCTGCTTTGAATCTGCGGTTTAGCTCCTTGGTGGCTGTTTTGCCCCTCTCTCTCTCTCTGGTCGTACTCGCTCTTGAACTGGTTATTTCATCATACTGTTAGGTAGAAATGAAACCTATAAACTTTGTTTCCCTAATTTAAGACGCTCGGAAGCTGTGTTCGGTACCCTTCCTTGCCCTAAGCTAGCTAGGTATTTGTTGCTCTCTTGTTACTTGTTCCCTACTAATCATTTTGGGGTAGGCTATTGATAATTTGATATGTGCTCAGCGACTTTCTGTTTGGACATTTTATACCAAATTTTGACCATGATATAAGTTATCAGGTTAGACTGCATTATTATGAGACTGCTTCTTAGATGAAAAGCAGATTGTTAGCGCCACAGATTTACATAGATTGTAAGGAGACATGGTTGCTCAATATACCTTCATTGCTTTTACTTTGCCTTTTGCCTACCAGTGCAAAGCTTCTTGCTGATTAATCATATGGTTGTCATTCATGTATGAAGAATTGTCAACTGGACTGAGCTAGTCTATGCTTGTGTGTGCCCACCACAAGGTAGGCTTGAGTCTCGACCACCCGGCCAAGCCTGTGATTTTATCGAACTCAGCCTGGCCTTGGTGTTTGATCTAGTATAGGCTTGAGTCTTGACCTGGGCCTGGTCTAGGTTTATGTCTGGTTTGGCTCGACCTAGAACCATCCATTGATTTGGTCATCTGAGTATTATTAGCAAGCTTGGTTGGGCTGGGTCTGAGGTGAGCCAATGAAAGTTGTAATTTTCTCTTAAATTTTAATCTGTTTCCCTACTTTTATTTGCATTTACGCTCAAATATTTAAGTAAAATAAGGAATTGATAACAAGCCAATGATTCTCTTTGATAACTATGTAAAAATGAGATTTTAAGTAAGGAATTGATACTACATTTTATGATGCCTACTGCTATTAGTGTATTTATGAACTGATATATTTTATTTTAATTTTAAGAAGAGTTTTAACATGGATCATCTCCTACTACTAAACAAATAGTATTGAATGAAAAAATAAAGAGTATGTGCACATGCAGTAAGAGTTAAAAGTACAAACTTTGAAATTTAAAGATTGAAGTCATGTTTTCATGTAGTAGTAATTACTAATTAGCTACTCATTTCTTAAGTTATAAATTACAGGTTTTTAATAGAGAGGTCTAGAATCCAATTTCAGCACTCCTTCCTTTCCCCAAACTAAAAACTATGGTTAATTTTGGTTTGTTTCCCTGACTTCCGTCCAATTTTTGTCCGGCTTGGCAATAAAACCGTTTGGATTCGTGCACTGAAATATCATACTACTACTATGATTCAAATTAGACCGATATAAATAAGACCACTATTTTTGTCGACCAATTAGGTGGCAAAGTGTTTATTGGTTTATTTTATGTGGCTGGCTTCGTCGCTAACGAAAACAAAAACATTTGATTCTATATTAGTTATTGCATGAAGGTCGTGGTGCGTTGGTTGCACTAAAATAACTGAAATTAGGCACGGTGTCCATTCAATCCAAGAATCTCTTCATCAAATAGAGACACCCCTGGTTTGTCAGCACAAGTTCATCACTATTACAATAAAATTATTTCTTCTCCTTCCATTTCAATATTAGTAATAACGACGCATTTAAGAAATTGTACGATTCCCGCACGTTTCCCCGCCTTGAATTGTTAGTAAGAATCAGTAAATCATCCATATAATAAGATAGGATATACATCCAAAAATAACATAAACCTATATAGAAAATAATCTCAGATTTATAGGGATTAATTAATTCCCAATACGAAGGGATATTCAAATCGTGATCTTATTTCCTACTTCCAACGCTTGTAACTTATATCATTCGACACATCGATCAAACTTAAGATTTCATCGCTAGAGCCAAAACCCCAACGATACCGCAACACAAATCTCTGTTTATTTTGATGATCATTGAAGATCAAAAATACGATTCGACGAAATTTGATGTTAAAGTGTTGCGGTGCTGATGATAAAAAGCAAAGATAGAATAGAAGAAAAACAGGAAGGTGGGAAGAAGGAATTCATTATTCGGTTAGAATTGCATGATGCCTATTCCCATCGCCATCACCGAATTAATATATAGAGTAGGCACAATAAAAACCAACAGCTTCTTCTCTGGGAAATTCTGTATTCAATAAGTCCACACCCACATCACATTTCTCCACACATATTGATACTACGTCTCATGAAAACTAATGAAATGATTCTTCATTAGAGAGATGGATAATATTCCCACTCTCATGTCTCAGCTCCTTCTGATTTGGCAAAGAGGCAAGATATCATTCTGTGCTTGTCTCTCTCTCCTTTTCCTCTGCCCCTTAGCCTACAACGGCGCCGCTATTTTCTGCATCAGCTTCCCTTTCCCGGGTAAAACTCCGCCGGAGCCGGCGAGCTTTTTGCCGGAATATGTTCCCACTCTCCCTTCACTCGAAAACTTCACCGCCGTTTTGCCTCTCCTGCGTAGTAATCAAAACATGGTGGTTTCGACGAAACGGCCTGCGCTGCATCGCCCGAAAATAAGGAAAATCGACGACAATGTTGCCAAGATTCTGCGTTCCGAAGGTGTGAAGAAGCGGTTTGAGTTGAAAGTGATCAAGTTTTTCAAAAGGAATTCATGTAAGTTTCGCTTCTTCATGACTTGGATCTCCTCGGTCGAGGCCTTCGGAGATAGGGAGCTGCTGTGTGTTGAAAGTGTGTTCAAAACACACCCCAGCGGCTGCTTGATCATCGCCTCGAGCTCGCTGGACTCGCGGCAAGGGAGGCTGGTTTTGAGGCCCTTTTCAGACATGGGATTCAAGGTTGCTGCAATAACACCAGACTTCAGTTCTCTGCTGAGGAGCACTGCAGCAGCCGCGTGGTACAACCAGCTGAAGCGAGGGGATGTGAATCCGGGAGAGATCTCTCTAGGCCAGAATTTGTCAAATTTGCTGAGAATAGGCCTTCTGTATAGGTTTGGTGGGATTTATCTTGACACGGATGTGTTAGTGTTGAAGAGTTTTGGGGAGCTGAGGAATGTGATTGGAGCTCAGAGTAGTGATGTTGCTACGGGTAACTGGAGCAGGCTGAACAATGCGGTGATGGTCTTCGACAAGGGGCATCCTGTGGTGAGTGAGTTCATGGACGAGTTCGCGCGCACGTTTGATGGGAGCAGATGGGGCCACAATGGGCCTTACTTGGTGTCGAGAGTGGTTGCGAGGGTGAGTGGGAGGCCCGGGTTCGATCTCACTGTGTTGCCACCCTTGGCGTTCTATCCCGTGCGTTGGAACAGAATTGGTGGCCTTTTTGAAGGGCCGAAGAGTTTGAGGCATTCGAAATGGATGGCTGCGAAGCTCAGGCAGATTCGGAGCCAGAGCTTTGCTGTCCATCTCTGGAATAAACAGAGCAGGCAGTTTGAGGTTGAGAAAGGAAGCATCATTCAACACTTGATGTTCAGTTCCAGAGTTTTCACTAATTCTTCTGTCTTTGAATGAATATATATTACTACTTGTCTTTTCACCAATTCATCATGTTTATGAATAATTGTTCTGTTTTACAAGTTTTTAGATCAAATGTAGCTACTGGTTCTTATTTTTGTGTATGTACAGTTCCTGCAGATGAATAGAAAAAACAAAACTACCACAGAGAAAACATGCATTGCATCACAGTTGAATGGTGGGACAACTGGCTTTGTGGTTTGTACCATGCGAATGTGAGGAGTGATGGTAGGTTAGTCATGCAAGTTCTTGCACACATACTCAGTTGCAACACGAAATGAGCATTCTTTCGTTCAGAAAAATCTCTTGAAAGAGTGGTTAAGTAACTGAAATATGCAATAGTTTCAGGAACAAATTGATCAGTATGATGATTGAGACAAAAATGGCGGTTATTAAACTTTGAATACATAAAGAAAATGACAAAATCATATATAAAGTGATTGGTAGTATAAACTGTTCTTTACATAAAGCAAATTTGGTTTTGTTATCACTCTCTTTGTATAAGATGCTGCACATCTTGGAGCTCTACTTCACGATCTTCCCAATAACTGTCGCTCTGGAAGAGCAACTCGATCTGCTCGAGCGATTTGCCCTTCGTTTCTGGAACGTACTTGTAAACGAACGCAACAGAAAGAGCTGAAATTGCTGCAAACACCAAAAATGTGCCTCCGACTGTTATAGCATGGTTGACTGAGAGGAAAGACATTGCAATGACACCGCTGCTCACTCTGCTGCCCACGGAGCCAATAGCGGATGCCTGAGCCCGGAGCTTCAAAGGGTAGATCTCCGATGACACGACCCAACATATAGGGCCAATCCCAACAGAGAAGAAAGCAACATTCCCACACACACACAAAATAGCCAGTGAAATCCCAAACACGCTGTTGCCCATAGTAGCGAGCGTTAGGCCTAACGTGAACAAACAAACAGTCATCCCAATGGTGCTCACGTAGAGCAGTGGCTTCCTACCAGCTTTGTCGATGAGAAGTATGGCGATCAAGATGAATATCGTCTTTGTGAAGCCAACAGCAACAGTTGCAGACAGAAGCTGAGTGTTGCCTTGAATCCCAGCATGCTTGAAGATGGTGGGGCAGTAGTATACCGTTGCATCAATCCCCGTCATCTGTTGGAACATCTGAATCCCACAGCCTGTGATCAGCATCCTCCTGACCCCCGGTGTAGGACTCAGCATCTCACGCCACACAGCCTTATTCTCGGACCTGTCCTTGATCATGAACCTTGCAGCTTCCTGTATCTCAGAAAGCTTCCCCTCAACTTCACCAGCATTCTCGTTGGTCCTAAACAGCACGCTCCGTGCCTCATCAATCCGGTTCTGCATGACCAGCCACCTTGGAGACTCCGGGATGACAAACAAGGCGCCACCAATGAAGATAGAAGGGAGAATCCCCACAGCAAGCATGATCCTCCAGTTTATGTGTGCAGGTAGTCCAGAAAAGGCGTAGTTCGAGATGTAGCCAAGGAGGATGCCTAAATTGATGAAGATTTCGGGGAAGGAAGTGAGGGATCCTCTGGAGACAGTAGGGGCTATTTCAGCAATGTAAACGGGTGTGATCATGACCCCAAAGCCCATCCCTATTCCGGCTAGGAGCCTCCCCATCATCAACACTGTGAAAGACGAAGCAAGAGCCATGATGCCGGCGCCAAATTGAAACACAATGGCTGCAAACGCGATCGTCCATTTTCGGCCAATAGCATCCGAGGTTTTGCCCGCTGCTAGACTCCCTAGCAGAGATATGATGCTTAGGATTCCAACAAACACTTCTTCTTGAACTTCACTGATCTTTAAATCCTCTTGAATGAACAAAATGGCTCCACTCATCACCCCAACATCTGCAAATTCCCAACTATTTACTATCCTACTAAGATTTCATCACAAAGTATGAAAAAATACAGAGGCCCAACACAACTAGCTAAGAGCAAGAAATAGAACATGCATCAAATTTCACAGAAAAACTCAATTTACAAACACACTGTATTATGTAATGTGGGATTATGTGGAGCAAAAAGTTGAGATGATGAATCATGATTGATGGTTAAAAAAGAGGAAGAAGCAATGCACCAACCGTAGCCAAGAAGCACAGAATTGAGAGAGGCGAAGATGGAACACGCCATGACATAGTTGCTGCTGCTCCTATTTCTGATATTCCCATTTTCTTCAAATGGATATGATACACAAACATCCTCGTCCTGACTCACATCCGAATTCATGCTTCTTTACTTTCTCAAAGCCCCCTCCCATTTTCTTGGAGAATCATATCTCCCTCTATTTTTAAGGAATGGGGAAAAGAAAAAAATTAATCTTTTTCTATTTCCTATAATTTCGGGTTCATTGTTAGATGAACACCAACATCCGACAAAAACGAGCAACGAATATAGGGAAGTGGTGGCGAAATTTAATCTATGTCTGAATAATAACGATAAAAATATGAGTTGACATTTTGACTTTGCGATGAATGTTGTTACTGCATATGAATAGCCATGTCTTGTTTGGTAAATCTGTTGACGGCTTGACGCTGAAGCATGAAAGGAATGGGAAAAAAATGGAAAGAGAAAATGAAATGAAGAACAGGATGGACGCGAGATAAATGTGCATTAAATATTTTAGTCTATATGGGCAAATTCTCATCAAAACTACGAACCCCTCCAATAATTTTGAAAATTAGATAGAAATTTATAAAGTTTGAATTTGTTATTAATCATTATATGATAAAAATGTGGATCAACCATGTATAACATAATATTCATATTTTTAATTCAATGTTATTGTTTTCTTTATATCGTTCGCATATTTTTCTCTATGAAAATCTAAATATTTTATTAGATTGTATCTATGTCTAGATAATTAGTGATTTAGATAATTCTATTATAAAATAAAATATATAGATATTCTATTATAAATATTTTCTACAGCAAAAATCAAATTTGTTTTCTTTTATTCTATCAAAGACATGCATTCTAAATAGGCATGAACATACTATGTGAATTAATTAGGTTGCAAATATAATCTCGCTTCACTTGAAATAGTATGAGTTTTGAATTAGAAAAAAGAGATCTAATTTTTGCGACCAAAGTTAGAGAAGAATTGCACATCCGAGTAAAAATTCAGATTCGTTCCACAAAAATTATCACACTTATGAGATGACAAGATTTTAGTATCAAATTTGTTGCTAATTCATGCTCTATTTCTGGCTCCATAGACTAAATGATTCAACCTTGTACCCATTCAATTCGTACTTCTCTATCGTCCTGGTCGCACTTCTCTATCGTACTGGTCGCAACAGCACCCAGAAAATCACCATGATCTGCGTCGTTGAAATCGAGCTTCGCGCGACTAGCCCATGCATGGTAACACGTCTTGGATACAATTGCCGAATTCAATCAACGAGGAATGCAAGACTTGGACAACGTCCTTTGGCAGATTATCCGCCATTGAAGTAGCAGATCTCAAGAGTCAAAGAGATATACTACAAATGATGGTTCTAATGGGAATATCAAAAAAAAAAAAAAGAAAAGAAATTTGGGTCAAATAATATTTATATTTTTAAATCAAATGTCATTGTTCTCTTTAAGATGTCCACATATTTTTTTTTCTATAAAAATCTAAATATTATTATATTGTATCTAGATAATTCTATGTAATTCATTATATAGATAATTCTATTACTATAAAAATCTAATATTATTAGATTATATCTGGATAGTTTAATTCACTATATAGATAATTCTATTACAAAGCATATAGATATCTATTATAAATATCATATATTTCTACTGTAAAAAAATTTATTTGAGTGAACTATTAATACCTAAAAAATGCCGCTCTCACATTCTAAGTATCATCGTTTCGAAAATCACATTTTAGATTAAAAATGCCGAAAATTACAAATTAAGACATATTTTTTTACCATTATGCCCTTGAGGCTACTAAGGGTGTACATGTCTTTTTGTCAATTTGTTGTCAATGTCAAACTTTTTGTAGATCTTTTTGTTAGTTTTATGTTCTTTGTGGCAGAAAATGATCCGTATTCTTACCATTCTGCCCTTAAGGCTACTAAGGGGCATTGCTTCCATTTGTTCAATCCCAAAACCGACAAAAGTGGGGCTTTCAGTGAGTGGAGATTATGGAGACAGAAGGGGACGGTATTGCTTCCTTTTGTTCAATCCCAACACTGATAAAGTTGCCGCCATCACGATCGATTGCTTGCTTTTTTTCTATCGCCGCCTAATTTCATTTCTCAATTTGAGGGAGAATGATAAATAAACTCTAATTTTGAGAATGATAAATAAACTCTAATTTTGAAGTTGTATGATTTCAATTGAATAGATTTGTAATGATATGAATTGAATAAACATATCACTTCCCATTATCGTTGCTTAAATTTAATTCAACTTTGAAAAAAAGGTAAATGTTGGTATTTGTTGTTTATGTTTCTCTGTAGCGATCCAAAATGGTTAAACTCCCAAAAGCTTCATTTTTACTCCATGCTTGATCCATTTCTTCTCTCACTACAAAATGGTGCTCTGTATAAGGCCAAAAATGCTCAGAATATTGGGAAATACCGAGCATTTTCCGAGCAATTCAAGTGCTCGGTATTTGCTTCGTCGGAATTTTTATCCAAGCAACAATAGTGCTCGCCAAACTGGTCAACACACAATCATTCCAAGCACCTTGTTGTGCTCGGAATACCGGAATACAGGGCTGAATAATGCTAGCACCTACTTGTGTTTGGACGTTGCTAGCACTTTGCGTATGCTCGGAAATTGGGAGTACCTCTATGTGCTCGGAATTTGCAAGTACATGCATAAGCTCGGAATTTCGAGTTGATAGTTCTTAAATATATCCAAGCACATATAAGTGCTCGGAACAGGTTATTTTTTATTTTTTAATATATTATTTATTATTTTTTTTATTATTTTAAAATTAATAAAAAAATCAAAATTATTTAATGAAAGATAAAGAAAACAAAATTCAAACAACATTAAATTAAATAAAATAGTTTTACAATTGCTTTATCATACTATTCCTCCTACACCATTACAATTTGTTTACCGAAATCCATTACACTTATGTTAAGCTTATTTGAATCCGCTCGCACCTCTCCAATCTGCAAGTTGTATGAGTTTGCGGCCCCCGTTCATCCCCCGTAGGTACATCTTCAGTTGCCTCACTCTTCAATGTTAATCGTTGTTGTATGTTTTCATTTTAGATTATCCAGTAAGAATCTCTCATCCAACATCTCTAAAATACCATGTATTCGAGAATCACGGAGGGTGGAGTAGAGCGTCCCATTGATGCTCCTTAAGAAATCTACACAATAAACAAAACATTAACATAGATATGAAAAAAGGTATATATTCTTGTTGGAATTGAATGCAAACACAGATGACATACTAAACAGATGAAGGCATTAGTCACCTATTA
>JAOWBI010007022.1:0-12114 GCA_028566235.1 Salvia elegans | reverse complement strand
TAGTAGTTTATTTTAGTAAGGTTTATATTTGAAACTGATAGGGGCTGATATTCTATTTTATTTCGGAAGGGAGCTAATATTTTCTCTGTATATTTATTTAATTTATTTATATTTTATTATTATTTAGTTGTTATGATTTTATTTACTTTTCATAGTGGTTAGAATTTGATTTGTTTTCCTAGTTTATAGAAGATCTTTTTGTACCATATATATTATAAAATATGCGTGGAGTCTTTTATTATTATGAAGCATAATGAATCAAATTAATATTTACCATTCTCTCCCTACGGTTCTTCCTCTTGGAGAAACCGATATTTCTCCTAAACTCTCTCAAATTACACGTCAATCACCAACTTTTCTTCAAGATATGCAATTAAAGCCTATCAAATTGGTGTTTTCATTCGGTTCTCATCCTCCAATTGATTTCTTTTCTACCACCATGTCCGTTTTGTTGTCAGACTCCCCTCCTACTGCTCCTCAATTTTTTGGTGTTAACTCCGTGAGATGGATTTTTGATATTCAGGAATATTTTGACTATCATTTGTTCTCTGAATCCAATCGTCTATTTTTTGTGAGGTTAATTTTGGACCATCCAGCATCTGTATGGCTCCATAAGTATCGACGCTCGAATCTTGATTGTTCATGGCAAGAATTTCTGGATGCTGTTTATCATAACTTTGATGAGGATGTCATTTACTTCACAGAGATGAATAAACTTTTCAACAAAATTATGGAGGCAGTTGAATATTTAGCAAAAAAAAGATGCCATGGCTAAAAAAGGAGGCCACATCTGATTCAATCGTCGAGACTGTTGCAAAGAACGACGATGAGTCAACAACAAACGTCAAGTCTGATCTCTTCATCGAAGAGACGGAAAAATATGATGACAAATTGCCTCAAGCGTTGGATGATGCAATGGCTTTGGTGGAAACCAAATTTCCTCCACAATCTCATAGCCCAAAAATCAATGTTGTCATCATTGGTTATGTCACTGAAGTCGCTGAAGAGATCTCATGCCCGAAGACGGTTTCTCCATCAATCGTTGGGGTTCCAAGCGATACATTAATTTTATTTGAAGATCTAAACAAAGACAACGAGATGGAAGATCATTTTTTTTACTTCCACCTTGAGGGCAAGGTGGTTTTCAACGGTGGGGGAGTTGATAGGGAGCTGATATTCTATTTTATTCCGGAAGGGAGCTGATATTCTATTTATTTATTTTAAATTTATATTTTAGTATTATTTAGTTGTTATGATTTTATTTACTTTCCATAGTGATTAGGATTTGATTTGCTTTCCTAGTTTATATGAGATGTTTTTGTACCACACAAATTATAAATATGTGTGGAGTCTTTTATTATTATCAAGCTGAATGAATTAAATTAATATTTATCATTCTCTCCCTACAGTTCTCCCTCTTGGAGAAACCGATATTTCTTCTAATCTCTCTCAAATTAAACGTCAATCACCACTTTTCTTCAAGATAGGCAATTAAAGCCTACCAGAAACCCAATTTTGCTTCTAATCGTAATTCGTATGTGATTATCATGAGAGGCACGCACACGCGGTGGATTCAACAATAAATTTGTGAAGATGAAGAAAACGGCGGCCTAGGTGAAACTTGAGAGAAAAGTAATATGCTAAATATTATGTTTCTTATTCATTATGATTCACAAGACATCTATATATATAGCCCCTAGACCTAGACGGTTCAACCTCTTAAAGCTTCAGGAAAGAACCGTAAAGAAAACTTTGTGTGGGCTTTATAGTTAAGCCCAACTCAACATGAAATAAAATAGCGCAAAAACATTAAGGTTCATGACTATAAGGAAATAACTAGCTATTTAAGAAAATAAAGAAACAACTACTCTACGTAGTCATCCAAGTATGCATGTCTTCAAGTGCGCTGGCGCGTTCTGAATGCGCTAGACTCGTTCGAATCCGAAGGTGACTCGCACTCACTCTCTTCTTTCTTCCGTTCTGGTTGGGTCTCTTCCAACTCCCCCGGGGTTAGGAAACTCCTTGTCTTTAAGGAGGAATGGGAAACGCGACTGCACTGTCACCAGCGGTTCCCATGTCTCCGCCGGGTGCGCTCCATCCGACCATCATTTGACCAGTACCTGCTTGCTTGGCTGGCCATCCACCAGCACAGCACGCCTGCCCCGCAGACCCATCGGTTTACTCACTGGGCGGTTGTCAAAGAACTCCTTCGGCAGCGAAATTGATTTCAGCAGGGTCCCTTCCTCCACAAACGGTCGAAGTAGGCTCACATGTAACACATCATGGATCCGAGTGCCCTCCGGCAACTCCAACCTGTAAGCCACCGACCCAATACGCTCCCGAATCTTGAACGGTCCATAGAAACGACGAGCAAGCTTCGCCGAAAGTGGTCTAGCAACGGAGTGGTATTGTTGAAGCTTGAGAAGCACCAAGTCGCCCACTTTGAAGGTAATATCACGGCGATGCTTATTACCCGAGCTCCGTAACCGGTCGTGGTGTAGCAGCTCACGGAGAAGCTGGGAAGAAGGAGGGAGGCTCACGGCCATATAGGGCCCGAAAAGGGGATGTCCCAAGCCCCTCATGATGGTTGCAATTCAAAGACAACTCAGCCCACGACAGAAACTTCGACCATTAACTCGGCTTGTCGAACGTGAACACCCTGAGATATTGCTCCAAACCCCTATCCGCACCTTGGTGTGCCCGTCCGATTGCGGGTGATACGCGGTAGAAAAGTGAAGCTTTATCCCGCTAAGGTGTAACAACTCCTTCCAAAAATCTCCGAAGAAGATCGGTTCACGGTCAGAAACTAGTGTCTCAGGAAAACCGTGGTGCTTGACCACCGTGTGAACAAATAAAGACGCCACGCGCCACACATCAAAACTCGTGGGTAATACGGCGAAGTGTGCGTACTTAGAGAGACGGTCCACCACCACCATGATAGCCTTAAATCCATGTGACGGCAGAAGTCCAGTTACAAAGTCCATCGAGACATCCGCCCAAACGTGCTCGGGTATCGGTAAAGGTTGCAACAAGCCATAGGGCTTATGAATCGAATATTTGGTTGGTTGGTAAGCGTGGCAAGCTGCCATAAACATCACCACATCGCGCCTTATTCTCGGCCAGAAGAACACGCTCTCTAAGCAGCGAAAGGTCCTATCCACACCCGGATGCCCTGCCACCAGCGAGCTATGGTGTTCCCAAAATATCGTGGGTCTCAAGGGAGACTCCGGACTGATGTAAAGGCGTCGCTTGAAGTAAAACAGACCCTCCATGAAAGAAACATATGGCGGACCAGTCCCCGCGAGTACCGCATCGCAAATTGTAGTCAGATCAGGCCGGTTGTTCGCCTCTGCCCGAATGGAGTCCAACAATTTTGGTCTTGGTCTCGCCAGAAGTAGGAAAGTTCCAGTCTCTTCCTTATCCGGATCTCTCCGTGAAAGAGATCCGCTGCCTGATTCGAAGAACCAGTCTTATATTCAATGCGAAACTTGTACACCATAACCTTTCGGATATAAAATTGTTGGTCCAGTGTCTGAATGACCTACAAGAGAAGCTCCTTCAAACTCTTCTGATCGCTGCGAATGACAAACTCGCAGCCCAACAGTACTGTCTCCACTTCTGTACTGCCTCAACGATAGCGTACAATTCTTTGTGATAAGTTGACGCCGAGCATTGACGTACACCTAACTTCATACTAAAATAAGCCAAAGGATGCCCCCCTTGCATGAGCACCGCGCCCACCCCAAAGTCCGAAGCATTGGTCTCAATATAGAAGGTCTTTCCAAAATCAGGCAATTGAAGTACTGGCGCGGAGAACATGGCAGCTTTCAGATCAGCGAAGCTACGTTCCGACTTTGCAGTCCACAGGAACGCATCCTTCTTGAGAAGATTAGTTAAGGGACTTGCGATTACAACATAACTGGCGATGAATCTCCGATAATACCCTGTTAGGCCCAAGAAACCGCGTAATTGCCGCGGGTTCACCGGCTTCGGCAACGCCACCATCGTTGCAATTTTGGCTGGGTCGGGTTTCAACATGTCTGCCTTGATAAAGTGGCCCAAGTAGTCGACTGTAGTACTGCAAAACACACATTTTGCCAACTGTGAGATGCGAGAGTAAATCAGAATGATAAAGTGGCCCAAGTAGTCGACTGTAATACCTGATCAATATGAGACGCATGATCTTCCAAAGTGGCACTGTAAATCAGAATATCAATGAAAAAGACTATCACAAACTTGCGCAGCAGTGGCTGAAAAATGTTATTCATCGCAGCCTGAAATGTGGAAGGAGCTTTGGTCAAGCCGGAGGGCATCACTAGAAATTCAAAATGACCATCGTGAGTCCTGAAAGCCGTCTTGAACACATCATCCTTATGCATCCTGATCTGGTGATACCCCGACCTGAGATGAAGTTTGGTGAAGAAGCGTGCTGCGCCGAGCTCGTCGAAAAGCTCATCAGTGGTTGGGATGGAAATTGATCTGCAACCGTGGCTGTATTGAGAGCTCGTGCTGCGCTGAACTATACCCTGTTCCAGCATCTCCTACACCTGTTTCTCTATCTCCGTTTTCTGAAAATAGGGGTACCGATAAGGGCGAACATTCACCGGCTTGGTGTTGGATAATAAATGAATCATGTGGTCGAATGGCCGCGCAAGCGGCAGATGGGTTTGAATACTGAACATGGTACTATGTGACAACAAGATGGTGCAGACCACTGCTGGGATATCGGGCGGGAAAACTGGCTCGGCTGGGTTATCCGACTGATCGTCCGTGTGCAACTGCAGCACCTCGTAAGCATCCACTTCTGTTTGGAATGATATCAAAGTCCCCATGGAATGAAGGGAGATCTCTCGAGCAATAGGAGAGTCTCCGCAGAGCTGCACCGCTATGCCATCCTTGAGAAAATCCATTTTCATGTCAATATAGTTCGTAGTAACCCGATGGATCGTCTGCAGCCACTTCATCCCCAAAATAATGTCTGGCCTGTGCACTGTCAGCACGTGTATATCCATCTCAAATAAATGTCCCTGCAGCATCAGCGGCATTCCTGCACACATGTGGGAATAGACCATAGACTTTCCATTCCCGACGTAGACCCGGAACGAGGTGATCGTTTGGAGCAAAAGAAACAATTGCTCGGCTAACTGCGGCCGATAAAATTATACGTAGCGCCCGTATCAATGAGGACCTAAACCTGTGTGGTCCGAATAGTGCCAGTAATCCGCAGGGCACGCTTATTCATGGAGCCCGAAAGAGATAGCACGCTGGACACATCCGATGGTTGTACGGTTGGCGTCGTCTCCTCTTCGCCTATGAACACGTACAACTTCTTCTTGCACACATGTCCCGGCGTCCACTTCTCGTCATAAAACCAGCATAGGCCACAGCGAGACCTCTCTACTTTTTCGGCTGAAGAAAGCCTCACAATAGGGTGGCTGGGGTTTGGCATTGGTTGGCTACTGGCCGCTCGGTTGGGGTGTGACAGTGAGGAGCCGATAGTCCTAACTGAGGAGAGGACCACTGGTCACGGTTAGCCCAAGTCCGGCGCAGCTGCTGATTGGGGGGTTGGTCGTGGCACTGTGCAAGTTCACGCGCCAAAGAGAACGCCTCGGCTAGAGATTTGGGTTGCTTCAGATTAATCTCCTTAAGAAGAGGATGCTTCAGTCCCACAATATAAAGGGAGACAAGCACGAAGTCGGGGACGCCTGCAACGTAATTGAGTAGGCTTACGAAAGCATTCTGATATTCCAATACCAAACCCGTCTGGTGTAGATTAGCGAGACAAGCACCATAGTTCTGATAGTACCCCAGGTCGAAACGGAGCTTAACGGCGTCCAGAAATACCGACCATGAAACATTCAGATTATTCCTGCAGTAGTAGCGAATCCAATCAGCGGCTGGCGGGTCGAAAAGCGGAACAGAATACCGGAGGCGCTCTGCCTCAGTGGCGCCATAACAATCAAAGTAATATTCTGCACGCCAAATCCACCCTTTCGGGTTCATTCCGTCAAATCGAGGTGGATCCAAGAGAAAACAAGGACCTGAATTGTGACCTCCTTCGTGCGCGAATGTGAGCTTCCAACACGACGTCTGAACCGGGTTGTCAAGGTTTGGTCTGATCACCTGTCTCGGAATGTGCTGCCCTGATTCCACCGACGGGCTGTCCGACGGTAAGTCCTCCAACACAGGGGTGGTCGTTGTTGTTGACGTCATGAAATCGCAATGGAAAGCACCAGACGATACAAGTCTCTTGTATCACATCCCTAATGATCAAGGTGATCACCGAGAGGCACACACACACGGTAGATTCAACAATAAATTTGTGGAGATGAAGAAAACGACGGCTAAGGTTTCAAGAGGAAACCCTAGGTGAAACTTGAGAGAAAAGTAATATGCTAAATATTAGGTTTCTTATTCATTATGATTCATAAGACATCTATATATATAGCCCCTAGACCTAGACGGTTCAACCACTTAAAGCTCCGAGAAAGAACATATATAGATAGCCATGTTAAATTTGTAAAATTAGAGCTTTAACTGAAAGTTATATTTGATGTACATTAATATCAGGCAGTATCATAAAACATATCAGTTACTGATATTGAGTTAAAAACTGATATATATATTATGATGACTGATATTAATATATTTACGAATTAATATAGTTATGCGTTTTGATTTTTAGAAAAGTGCCACATAGTTTATGCAAGTTGAAGCACATTGTTTTTTTGGGAGAAGTGTTTCTCTTAAAAGATAAACTCACTTTGTCCTAAAGAAATACTCTCTCCGTCCTCAATAAACAGACAAGCTTGTAATGACATGAGTTTTAATGTGCAATTGTTAAAGTAAGAAAGAGATGAAAAAAAATAAAAGAGAGACAGGGAAAAGATAGTGAAAGTAGTTTTAGTGGATTGTGAAGTTCACATTATTATTGATATGTAACGGGTCAAGAAATTTCTATATTTAAACTTGGTCTAATTTTGAGGCACGACCCAAAATAGTAAAACAAGTCTATTTTTTAAACACGGGGGGAGTACTATTTAGGGATGACATGAGTTTTAATGCATAATTGGTATACTAATAGAGAATGAGAAAAAGTAGTTGAAATAATGTAGTGGATTGTGAGACTTAGGGCTACCACAATGGGGTGGACGATGCGATGTTCGATGCATCGTCTGAGGCATTGTGTGCCACTACAGGTTAGCAGACGAGGCCACACCTCATGCCAACGTCCTAAGCTTAGTACGTGGACAATGAGGCGGACGATCATCGTCTGGCCTCCGCCCCATTGCGGGCGTCCGACGATATTTTTTTATTTTTTCCATTTCCAATGTATAAATATACCTAATCTCTCATTCATTTCTCACACCAATCTCCTCTTTCCCCTACTCAATTCTCTTACACTCTAATAAGATGAATTACGGCGATGATCTCACTACCACCCGCGACATAAATCGGGCCTTGACTCGGGCCTTATTCGATTACGTGGCTCGGGCTACGAATGATCAATTGGTTGAACGTGAGCGTGACCAGCTAGAGGCGGAGCAGATCCCGATGCCAATCGGACCTCAGCCCACCGAGAGCACGACGTAGCTGCCCAACGTTTGGTCACAGACTATTTTGCGGATAACCCACGATGGGGCCTGGCAGTTTTTCACCGCCTATTTATAATATTGGAAGATCTTTTGCTGCGTATTTTTCACACGTTGGAGGCACGTGACACATACTTCCAGTATCATACCTGCTAGGATGCCTTGAATTATTACTGTTTGCCGCTAGCCAAACGGGGGTTTCGCTGTGATATGTTTCTGTTTTGGGTCTTAATCGTTGTATTAGGCCCAGTTCGTCTCTTGTACCTATTTATATAGAAGTAGGGCACAAAAACTTATCATCTGTAACCGCAGTCATAATACAATTTGATCTCCATTCTTGCCCGTGGATGTAGCTAAACACAACGTTGGTGAACCACGTAAATTCTGTGTCTCTTTACGTTCTTTCGTTTGTCGATTACACAATTGCTCTGTTTGTCATAACAATACAGATGGCATTGGTAGACCCGTATTGTCGCCGCTACAAAAGTGCAATGTTGTGATTTTTAGGGTGTGATTCAAGTTCACAAAATAAGTTTTAATTCCCTAAAAACACTATTTCTGCAAGTATACAGAGGCGCAATGTATACAAAGCGTATCGATCCATAAGGAGGAGGACAATTGCTAAAACTATTAAATCTAATTAAAAAGCGGTTAATTTTTAGTTCTAAAGGTTTGGACGAACGACTAAAGTAAATGGATCGAGAAAGTAAACTTGAGATTGACACAATAAAGGGGAAGAAATACTCCTAATTTGGTTTGGGTTACTTTTTCACATGACTTCTATTTCCTATTTATTTTCCAATGTTTTAGGGATCATGTTGATTTAACACTCACTCGCAGCTGATCAATGATCCAGGAATCGTATACCTATGATAGGTTGATCACGTCTCCTAGGCTCTACTCACTAACTTATAATCCCTACAAGATGCATAGTAGGCTTTAGATTAGCCTCTAACATGATTCAACACAAAGGATTTATCCCTGATTTATCCCCTAATCAATTCTTGCCCAAAGTTTCGTTATCTTTGATTGCTCCTTAGTCTAAGTTAAAGAGACATTAGAATCAAGGCAATTCACAAATTAGGTTTACATGCTCAATTCAACAAGGATAAAAATAATCACCAAAGATAAAAAACTAAAAAGCAAAGGAAAACATAAATGTTCAATTAAAGAAGGTCATGTTCAAGAAACTTACTACTCCCTATGTTCCATAGTAGTGGAGGCATTTCTTTTCGGCACGGTGAATAAGAAAAGGGTGTGTAATGTATTAAATAAAAGGATAATAAAGTAGGAGAGAAGAAAAAATAGAGAGAATAAAGTAGGAGAGAGGAAAAAGTAAGTGAGAAGAAATGTGTTGACTTTTACTAAAAAGGGAAATGACTCCACTATTATGGAACGTACCAAAATGGCAAAATGACTCTACTACTATGGTACGCATGGAATACAAATTAGGAATAATCCCAAGCTCTAGCCACGCATGTTGGTCACAATTGCAAGGAAACAAGCTAAAGATACCATGGGGGACAAGGCTTGGGTGGATGAAACTTCAATCTTGCTCTCCTTCTTCGAGTATGGCTTCCAAGCTTCAATTTTCTCTCAAAATTCGTTCCAGGCGCCAAAAGTCACTTCGGAAGTCGTGCCCTATCTATTTAAATAGATATGACTTAAAAAACAGGCCCAGAAACATTGCTCGGCCGAGCATTTTTTTCTTTAGAAATTTCCTGGTTTGGCGTTTTTTCAGTCTCGCGACATGCCTCCAAATTCCCCGACCGGGCGTTTTTCGTACGTCGTGCATTTTTTCACTGTAATGCGCAGTCTTCGTAAACAGACATGCCTTCTTCTACCGGATTTCAATTGAGGCGTGCAAGGTATCCTTGCAATGCTCTTTCGAAGATGAATGAAATAGTGGCCTTGTAGAAGAATTTGAAATTAATCTTTGAGGGCTGATTACTATTCAAATTCAGATCTCTTTTCATTTCCCCTCTCTCTCTTAGAGCTTGATTTTTTGTCCTTTAATATATCAAAATGAGTCCATTTTCACCTAAAAAAGTGTGTTAAAATAATGTAATAAATTACTACAATTTCATTCACATAATGGAGGAATGAGATTCGACAGTTATCATAAGGAGGCACGACGAATATGTTTAATGATTGTCTCCACGTCGGGGAGACAACTGGCCGCGATTGTCTGATGAAATTTTGCCCGGGAGGCTTTCGGCAACACATATTTGTGAAAGCCGACCACTGCCGATTGCCAGTCCCTGTTGAACCTACACGAGAGAATGTACGAGTTTCCTGATATGCTGGGAACTAAAGACTATATGCATTGGTGGAAGAATTGCCCAACACATGGAGAAGCCAATTCACCAATGGATACAAGGGCATGCACCCAACGATGATCCTCGAAGCCATCGCTGACCAACGACTTTGGATATGACATGCTCACTTGGGTGTGGCTGGGTCGAACAACAGCATCAACGTCCTAAACACGTTGCATCTCTTCATGGCCCGACCATAAAGTTCACTGCCATCGGACGTTGTCATCATGTGGGGTACTTCCTGGTCGATGACATATACTCGAGGTGCCCGTTTTTCTGAAGATGATCCGAAAAGAGCTTTATTTGCTAATCGGCAGGAGGCTGTACGGAAGGATGTGGTGCGTGCATTTGGTGTGCTCTAAGTGCGTTGGGTAATAGTGAAAGGTCCGACGCATTTCTGGTACAAGGCTGTTATCATCGATGTCATATACGTGTGCATCATCTTGCATAACATGAGGAACATGGTCCTAGCTCTGGTGTGGCAACCCCACCCCATGTTCGAGGTTTACCGATGGACTAAAATAAGGTTATAGCTGCACATGTCACAATGTGCAACTAACAAGGCCATGCTCGCCTCATGTTTAACATGATTGAAGAAATTTGTTCATGTAATCGCTGTAAAAATTGTTCTAGTTCTTTTTAATATTTCGTGTTGTACTTTTTTGGCTTTTTTAAAATGAAGTTTTTCATATTTTGGTCTTAATTAATGTATATTTTGCTATTTTATTATATTCAAAATCAAAAAAATTAAAAATAAACAAAAAATGGTTGTTAAAATATAGGGCAGACTATAGTCCGCCCCATTGTGGATGCCCTTATAAATGATAAATTAAAAGAGAAATAGAAAATATTTTCATAAATGGATATGGACTATTTCTACGAGACGGATGAAAAAGGAAATTAGCTTATTTCTATAGGACGAAGGATCGAAGTATTTTGTATACTACATAATAGGTTAAATATAATTAATTATTTCACACAATATTATCAAATACTCTATCCGTCCCACAAAATTATAAACTCTTTCTATTTTTGTTCGTCCCATATAAATAAGTAACTCACTTTTGTTTTTCGTAACTCATTTTTTCTCTAATGAGATGAGCCCTATTCTCCATTAACAATTCTCGAAAAACTTCCTTTTTTTACATTTTTCTTAATTTATCAGTTATCAGTTATGCATTAAAGCTGAAGTCTGTCCCAAAGAGATAATATAATTGACTGTGCCACGTAGAATCAAATTTGTATGTTGTCAGTTTGGTTTCACGAAAGACCCACCGTAGAAAATTGACAACAATTATAAAATTTGTGATCTTTAAAGATCTTTAAAGCCATTATTTAGATTTATATGAAATTCCGGAATTCACCTAAAGTTTATTGTTTCTAGGATCAATATGCCAATTACTTTTTTCATATAAAAGCCAGCCACTTAAACGTGCCTAATATTAAGCTGCGACGTTTAATAGTCGCCAAAAAAAACCCTCCAATACGTTTAATATAACTACTTAATTAAAGTCTAGACTAATCTAATTAATGGAGTATTAGTTATTGTTTAAGAGCATGAAAGTCATGTCCGAAACCTACATTAACTAATAATATCACCCGCAGTATTCTCCCACTCAAGTGATCAGAAACACGCACATGATCGAAAACATTAACAAAGAGCCACAATTAATATAATGGTTAACGACTATAATTAAGTTCTTTAATCCCTGGTGACGTCGACAATTTTGTATTTTTTCGTTGTTTCATATTTTCTTGAGAGAGACCACTTGAAAGTGAATCATATGGTATATATTGCGATTACGTAGTTTGACTAAGATCCTAATCATTTAATAAAATTCTTATTGATCGATGAATAGATCATTTCATAAGATGTGATATTCTAAAATATAGTGTTAAGCATTTACAGTTAAACATGTGGTAAAATATGAGAAAGCCACACTCGATCACTAACTTTTATACATAATATTATTTTCATCGTGAGTTATTTTATTTTATTTGTGAAAAAGCAATAATCTATTATACTATTAAGTGCACGAAAGTCTGAAACACATGCAAATTACATAGACACCAAGTGGTGAGCTGTGAGCATATGACAAAATATTTTATAAGCTAGTTGTCATCGTCATGCTATGTTTATCATTTTTCATATTTTGCTCGTGCATATTATTCTCCAAAACAATTATCGAAAAGTATAATTATTT
>JAOWBI010006978.1:0-12153 GCA_028566235.1 Salvia elegans | reverse complement strand
TGGATGGAGAGAGTAAATCACATCAAAAGATAGACATTATCGGAAAAAAATAAGCGTGTCAACAATCTCTCATAAAACAAAAGAGTAGGATCATGCTAATCTCTTCAAGTTGTGTAAAATCTATTCAAAAATAAAAAAAGTAGGATCATGCTAAACTTTCCAGAGTTGTGTAAAATCTATCCTTTTTTTAAAAAATTAGCTATAAATAAATAAATAGTAACTTTTTATGGAATCTAATCTTACTTTGTTATATTTTATTAATGAGTAAATATATGTTATTATATTAATTTGATGAAAATTGTGAATGAAATTTGCTACAACGAATAATCGGTGGTTACCACGTGCGAGCCCTAAATGAGATGCCCCTCATAATGATGGTATTTATTATTTGGTCCCCCAACCATCCCCAACCAAACCCCAAACTGCAAAGCCAAAATTATAAAATTAAATTCAATTAAAATAATTATTGTGTGCCACCCCTTCTCATCTACTACGCTTCTGCAACTAATTTTTTTCTTTTAAAATTCACTCTGCATATAGATTTGCATGTTCTAACTCTGCTAAATTTAGTCTCCCACTTTTCTCTTAAATCCCATTTGCTGCGGAATAAATTTTTCTTCGAATTTATATGACACAAGAAAACCACTTCTGCTAATAAAAAGATTGTATTTTGCATCATTTCCCCTTCTGGGCTTGTTTGATTAGGTACGGCTACTCTCCAATTGATGTTGCTCTTGTTTGGCGGAAAAGGGGTTTGTTTGTTGTTTCTTTGGGTGGTGGAATTTGAGCTGAAGATTGAGTTACTGTTTATTTGATTTTGGCGGAAAATTCAACTTAAAACGGTGGTGAAAGCTTAGTGTGTGTGGTGATGAATCTATTGAGTTGATTAAGTTGAATTTGGAGAAGAATGATTTATTTTTGATGTGTTTCTTTGGTGGATCATTGACTATGATCCTGTATTTATGTGTGTGTTTGTGTGTGTGTGTGTTTAGAGGTTTGGGGTTAAATTTAAGGTTTCAATTTTAGCTTTGAGTCAATTTGTGAATTGAATCACTTAAATTTTATTTTTGTGGTTTATGAGCTAATTGGTGGTTTTTCATACAATGTCAAGTTTTGGCTGTTTTGCCTTTTAGGATGTACTGTATCTTTGATTTGGCTGGTTTGATAATCATGATTTTTGTTTGAATTTCTTGAAAGAAGGGTTTCGAAATGATGAGAATTTTGCATATGTAGGGCCCACTGAGTAATTTGATGATTTCCTTTTGTTGTAGTGAATTAGTTACTTGTGTTTTTACACTATGTGAGATGAATGTGTGAAAGAATGATACAAGATCTCTTGACTTGTAACTGGCTTGTTAATTTCAGCGGCCACAAGATGTCAGAAGCGCAGAGGCGGCCAATCGGGGTCAGTGTCAGGCCGACTAACGGGTATGTAAATGGAGCCATTCCATTGAGGTCTCCCACCGTGATACCTGAGGTGGACGAGTTCTGTCAAGCCCTAGGAGGAAGGAGGGCGATTCATAGTATCTTGATTGCCAACAATGGGATGGCGGCTGTCAAGTTTATACGCAGTATTAGGACGTGGGCGTATGAGACGTTTGGCACTGACAAGGCGATCTTGTTGGTGGCAATGGCTACTCCCGAGGACATGAGGATCAATGCAGAGCATATTAGGATAGCCGATCAGTTTGTAGAAGTTCCCGGTGGTACTAACAATAACAACTATGCTAATGTGCAGCTCATAGTCGAGGTTTGTGAGTTAACACATTACTGCATTTTGTGTGACGGGAAAGTGTAGGGCATGGTGGATATCATTAGTAATGTCGAGGAAACTGGTTTGGAAGAATGGCAAGGAAAAACGGAGATGAATGTGGCACATTGAGCGGAAAAATGATGAAAGCTACACTTTTGTTTTGTGCAGATGGCAGAGATGACACACGTTGATGCTGTGTGGCCAGGTTGGGGTCATGCGTCCGAGAATCCAGAGCTACCCGATGCTTTGGGTGCAAAAGGCATCATATTTCTCGGGCCACCAGCTGCATCCATGGCTGCGTTGGGAGATAAAATAGGGTCATCTTTGATTGCACAAGCTGCAACTGTGCCGACTCTTCCATGGAGTGGCTCTCATGTAAAGTGCACTCTGTCATGAAGCTCCTGCTCTTTGCTTTCCTTAAGTTTTCTCTCTCATATTTATATGTAAGTGTGCCATTTTAGGTAAAAATTCCTCAAGAGAGCTGCATCACAATTCCAGATGAGATTTATCAAGAAGCATGTGTTCATTCAACCGAAGAAGCCATTGCTAGCTGTCAAGTTGTGGGTTACCCCGCAATGATCAAGGCATCTTGGGGTGGAGGCGGCAAAGGCATAAGAAAGGTTTAATTTTCGACTATATTTTTGTAATAGAACTAACCCCTTCATTTCAAGTAAGCGGGCTACTAGATCGTGATTAAGTTTCTGCTGTTGGTTTGACTACTTATGTGACATTTCAGGTCCACAACGATGACGAGGTCAAGGCTTTGTTCAAGCAAGTCCAGGGCGAAGTTCCCGGCTCCCCCATATTTATAATGAAAGTAGCCTCACAGGTTAGAGCATTCACATTTTTTATGTTATTGGAGAGACTAACCACTGAGTCTCTATTCTTATACCAGCCTGTTTTGTTGCTTAGAGCCGACATCTCGAAGTCCAACTGCTCTGTGATCAACATGGAAATGTCGTAGCTTTGCATAGCCGGGATTGCAGTGTCCAAAGACGACACCAGAAAGTCGGTTAGCTTCCATTTTGTGGTTCATCCCTCGCCCTTCATTGAGCTGACTCGTTGCTTACTTCTTTGTCTGGTGATGTTAAATAGATCATTGAAGAGGGCCCAATCACTGTGGCTCCCATCGAAACAGTAAAGAAACTCGAGCAGGCTGCTAGAAGGTTGGCCAAAAGTGTAAATTATGTGGGTGCCGCAACGGTGGAGTATCTGTACAGTATGGAAACAGGGGAATATTACTTTTTGGAGTTAAACCCGCGGCTACAGGTTTTTATTCCTCAACTTCAACATCAGCAATGATGAATCTGATGCTTATTGTTTTGTATTAATGTTAAAGAACATCAGATTTGTAGAGTTGTGAGGATTCTAAGGCTAGATTTTTTTATTCTAAACAAAAAAACTATGCTTCGACAATTTGGGAACCATTTTTTGTTACTTGAGACTGAGCTCTGATCTACAAACATAGGTGGAGCACCCCGTCACAGAGTGGATAGCTGAGATAAATCTTCCTGCTGCACAAGTCGTAGTTGGGATGGGTATCCCTCTCTGGCAAATTCCAGGTTTGGGTCGGAACTGTATTATCCCATTTACAACTTTTGTTGCGTATCATATTTGTTGATTAGCATATATCCTCATACTGGCTAATATCAGAGATAAGGAGATTCTATGGGATGGAACATGGCGGAGGATATGATTCTTGGAGGAAAACGTCTGTCTCTGCCACTCCGTTTGATTTCGACAAGGCTGAGTCGATGAGACCTAAAGGTCACTGTGTGGCAGTTCGTGTGACCAGTGAAGATCCTGATGATGGTTTCAAACCTACGAGCGGAAGAGTACAGGTGAGAAATCTCCCACTGCTTAGTTTCTGTTTACGAATCGCCTTGTGAAGATCATTCTTTGACACAAGTAACTCTGAACAGGAGTTGAGCTTCAAAAGTAAGCCGAATGTGTGGGCGTACTTTTCTGTCAAGGTACGAATGCTAGATATCTTTGGCTATAATAAGTTTCGTTTGTAAGTAAAATTCTGCATCTAATTAATTTGTTAATGATCACAGTCTGGAGGCGGCATTCATGAATTTTCTGATTCCCAATTTGGTAAGTTTTGCAGCATAGTTCTTATGGTCCAAGGCACCTCTTTAAGGTTGCATATATACACAATTCCGAAGAAGAAATCATGTTTGTTTTGAGTAAGATTCATTATTTTCTCTCATCTTAGGACATGTATTTGCTTTTGGAGAGTCTCGAGCTTTGGCCATCTCGAATATGGTTCTTGGGCTTAAAGAAATTCAGATTAGAGGAGAAATTCGTACAAACGTGGATTACTCGATCGATCTCTTAAATGTAAGAATCTTAAATATCAAATCTCATTTGAGTCCCTTATTAACGTAGTTTCTCCTTATAGAGGTGAAGACTCTTACATTAACCTCCGCAGGCCGTAGATTACAAGGAAAACAAAATCCATACAGGGTGGCTCGATAGCAGAATCGCAATGAGGGTCCGAGCAGAACGACCCCCTTGGTATCTTTCAGTCGTCGGTGGAGCTCTTTACGTAAGTTTATATACACACATGTCGTAAAATCATGTAATTGTAAATTTGTAATATTTCCATATTAAAACTTTTAACCTTTGTTTGCAAACCAGAAAGCTTCTACTAGTAGTGCAGCCACAGTTTCGGAATATGTTGGTTATCTTGAAAAAGGACAGATTCCTCCTAAGGTACTTAACCGGTGCATGCAATTTAGGATCTAGTTCTTATTTTTTAACATTGTACACATTGACGTGGGTTCCCTCTTGCAGCATATTTCGCTGGTCAATTCTCAAGTTTCACTGAATATTGAAGGAAGCAAATATACGGTAAGTTTAGAACATGTAGAATTGTGAGACTGAATTTGTCGTATCGCCTGACATTGCTTTGATTTTAAATTATTTTTGTTCATTTTGTTCTATTTAGATTAATATGGTTAGAGGAGGTCCGGGAAGCTATAGATTAATGATGAACAGCTCCGAGATCGAAGCTGAAATACATACACTACGAGATGGAGGTCTATTAATGCAGGCAAGCAGCGAATTCTCTAATGGTTGCTTTTGCTTTTAAAATCGTGTATGACTAATTGTTTTGTTATTACTTATTAGAAGAGTTTATTTGTAGTTATATTTCTTGAATATATCTCTACTTGTAGATTGTAACCTAATGTAATTGTTGCAGCTTGATGGAAACAGTCACGTGATATATGCTGAAGAGGAAGCAGCCGGGACCCGTCTTCTCATCGATGGAAGGACTTGTTTGCTTCAGGTGTGACATTTTTACGACCTATTCATGTTTAGTTAATCAAGTTGTGTCGATACAGATTTAACCAATTGGCTGCTAATCCAGAACGATCACGACCCGTCCAAGTTGATTGCGGAGACACCCTGCAAGCTACTCCGTTATCTCGTCACGGATGGCAGCCACGTCGATGCCGACACACCTTATGCGGAAGTCGAGGTCATGAAGATGTGCATGCCCCTTCTCTCGCCTGCTTCCGGAAAGATCCAATTCAAGATGTCCGAAGGCCAAGCGATGCAGGTAAGCTAGTTTTGAGAGCCTCATTTTGCGTTCTGCGTTCTGCATTCTGCTATGTTGTCTCTCGAGAACTAAGGCTGACTGTTTCCAGGCCGGGGAGCTTATAGCAAGACTTGACTTAGATGACCCTTCGGCTGTGAGGAAAGCAGAACCCTTCCATGGTAGCTTTCCTGTTCTCGGACCTCCAACGGCCATATCCGGTAAAGTTCACCAAAGGTGTGCTGCAAGCTTGAATGCAGCACGGATGGTTCTTGCTGGATACGAGCATAAGATTGATGAAGTAAGGGTTCTTCCTAATTGAATTGTAATTGTGATTAATAAACCCTAATTATGGAATACGAGTCCTAGTAGCGGATTGGTGAACCCTAATTGAGGTGAATGTACCGTATAGATCGGATATACACAAGTTTTAGCAATTCTTGAGGTTACATATACAATGTGCCTGTAGTCTGTATTGCACGTGTTTGTAAACTACGTTTTGATTTTCCATTACAGGTAGTTCAGAATTTGCTTAGTTGCTTGGACAATCCCGAGCTCCCGTTCTTGCAGTGGCAAGAATGCTTTGCTGTTCTAGCAAACAGACTACCTAAAGAGCTTAGATACGAGGTTTATAGCAGTAGCTCATTTCAAATTATTACTGGTTTTATGCTAAGTCGACAAATGGGTTTACTTTTTTCTTTGCAAACTTGCAGTTGGAAACGAGCTATAGGGAGTTTGAGGGGATTGCCAATATGCAAAATGCTGATTTCCCTGCAAAAGTCTTACGTGGAATTCTCGAGGTTAGTTATTGATCACTTCATCCTATTAATTCAAAGTTGAAGCGTAGCAAGTTTTTCACTAAGCTTGTCAACGTACTGTCTCCTATAACTCTTCAGGCACATTTGAGCTACTGTCCGGAGAAAGAGAAAGTAGCCCAAGAACGGTTGGTCGAGCCTCTGATGAGTCTCGTCAAATCTTACGAGCGAGGCCGAGAAGGCCATGCCCGCATCATAGTCCAGGGCCTTTTCGAAAACTATTTATCTGTTGAAGAATTATTCAATGATAATATTCAGGTAAACTATTTATTCGAAAAAAACATGTCAGGTTTTGCCTTCGTCTGGAATTCGTGTTGAGCTATCATATGCTTTTCAGGCTGATGTGATCGAACGATTAAGACTCCAATACAAGAAAGATCTCCTCAAAATCGTGGACATTGTACTTTCTCACCAGGTATATATCCGACTTAATCACGTGCCCGTGGACTTGTCTTATAATTGATCGTTCAATTGAGAAAGCTTATTTGACAAATTGTACTAATATTCTAGGGCATCAGGAGCAAAAATAAGCTGATACTACGTCTTATGGAACAACTTGTGTACCCAAACCCCGCTGCATATCGTGATCAACTAATCCGCTTCTCGTCACTCAACCATACAAACTACTCCGAGGTTCGCAATTCCTTTTATTTTCTTCTACATATGTTTCTATAGGATTTTGTGTTTAATGATGCGTCGTTAAGAAGTTTCGACAATTTTTTTTTTTTTTAAATTTTGAAGTCGTCTTATTCCAGTTGGTTCCTTTAATCTGATTCACACTCTATATTCATACAGTTAGCACTGAAGGCTAGTCAACTGCTCGAGCAGACTAAACTTAGTGAGCTTCGTTCAAATATTGCCAGAAGTCTCTCGGAGTTAGAAATGTTCACGGAAGAAGGCGAGAACATGGATACTCCGAAGAGGAAAAGTGCAATAAACGAACGGATGGAAGCTCTTGTCAACGCCCCTTTGGCTGTTGAAGATGCTCTTGTCGGTCTTTTCGATCACAGTGATCATACGCTTCAACGCAGGGTCGTCGAGACTTATGTTCGCAGATTGTATCAGGTACTAACTAACTCTTCATGGACTCGAATGCCTTCACTGGCTCACTTGTGGACTTTTCTAACTGAAGTCGATACGTATTTTCAGCCATATCTCGTAAAGGGAAGTGTGAGGATGCAGTGGCACAGAGCCGGGCTTATTGCATCATGGCAGTTCTTGGACGAGCATGTAGAGCGGAAGAATGTATATGAAGACGAGAATTTGGATGAGCCATCGAACATTAGGAAGTGGGGAGCGATGGTTGTAATCAAATCTCTTCATCTCTTGCCCATGATTATAACAGCAGCACTGAGGGAAGCAACACATAATTCAGAAGCTGAAAGTTCCAGCGACTCGATTCACTCGGGCAATGGTAATATGATGCACATTGCGTTGGCTGGCATCAGCAACCCAATGAGTCTACTTCAAGATAGGTAAAATATGCAAAATAATCACTGTTCTTGTTCTTAGCTCAATTATTTGAAAATCAGTCGGTGGTTTTCTTCCTCGTCTGTTTGCTTCATCATTTATGCCTCTCGACAGTGGTGATGAGGATCAGGCTCAGGAGAGAGTCAACAAGTTGGCGAAAATTCTGAAGGAGAAAGAAGTAAGCTCGAGCCTGAGAAAAGCCGGGGTTGGCGTTGTCAGCTGTATTATACAGAGAGACGAAGGCAGGGGACCAATGAGGCACTCATTCCATTGGTCCGACGAAAAACTCTACTACGAGGAGGAGCCTCTATTGCGCCACTTGGAGCCACCTCTATCCATTTACCTCGAGCTGGTCTGTCTTATCGTATATACTTCTTTTTCCGCATCTCCACTTGTTCTAAATTGAACCTATATTGATATTTTTCCCACTACGAACAGGATAAACTGAAAGATTACGAAAACATAAGGTACACTCCTTCTCGGGATCGTCAGTGGCACCTCTATACTGTTACAGACAAGCCACGTCCAATCCAAAGAATGTTCCTGCGAACATTCGTGAGGCAGCCAATATCGAACGAAGGTCTGACGGTTCTGGATCAGGTCACAACTCAGTCTCTGTGGAATCTATCCTTCACGTCGAGGAGCATCTTAAGGTCCATAATATCTGCAATGGAGGAGCTCGAACTCAACTCCCACAACTCCGCTCTCAAACCCGACCATGCACATATGTACCTCTATATTTTGCGAGAGCAACAGATCGGCGATCTTTTGCCTTACCAGAAGTAAGAGAAAATGCCGGTTTTTTGTGAGAATGTGCTCGTTAGCTCGAGGTTTGACCTCGTTTTTGAAATCTACTTTGCAGAAGGGCTGACATAGCCGCGGGCCGAGAAGAAGCTGCTGTTGAGAAAATCCTGGATGAGCTAGCGAAGGAAATTAATGTGTCGGTTGGCGTCAAAATGCATCGTTTAGGTGTGTGTGAGTGGGAAGTTAAGCTTTGGATATCGTCAAATGGAGAAGCGAACGGAGCTTGGAGAGTTGTGGTCACGAATGTGACTGGTCACACCTGTATTGTCAATGTAAGTCCGTGCTATACTATTTATTTGATTTAGACTTCTCATAGCCGAAGTTATACAAATTTAATGAGTTGTGTTTCAACTATCAGACCTACAGAGAAGTCGAGGATTCCACCACGGACAGAGTAGTCTACACTTCCATCTCAGGAAAAGGTCCATTGCACGGGCTGCCTGTGAATGCAGCGTACAAACCGTTGGGAGTTCTCGACCAGAAACGTCTCCTAGCCCGGAAGAGTAACACAACTTATTGCTATGATTTCCCACTGGTACAGTTTTTACCTTTTTGTGCTTCACATATTCAAGACCGATGCTTGCACCTGTCTCAGCAGTTTCTCTTTTCGCAGGCGTTTGAGGCAGCTTTGAACAAATCATGGTCCGAGCATCCGAGGATTAGCAAACCTATCGATAAACCATTAATTAAGGTGACGGAGTTGACATTCTCTGATAAGCAGGGTACTTGGGGTACTCCTCTCATTCCGGAAGAGCGGCCGCCTGGCCTTAATGAGGTTGGGATGGTAGCTTGGCACATGGAAATGTCGACGCCTGAGTTTCCTTCCGGAAGGACAATTTTCATTGTATCGAATGACGTTACCTTTAAAAATGGTTCGTTTGGTCCAAGAGAAGATGCTTTTTTCAAGGCAGTGACTGATGTTGCATGCGCTCAGAGACTGCCTCTTATTTATCTCGCAGCCAATTCAGGGGCCCGTATCGGTGTAGCTGAGGAGGTAAAGTCTTGCTTTAAAGTCGGTTGGTCCGATGAAACCAACCCTGAGCGTGGTTTCCAATATGTTTATCTGACCCCTGAGGATTATGCTCGTATCAAAACATCTGTGATAGCGCACGAGGTGAAGCTTCCGAGTGGAGAAACTCGATGGGTGATTGATACGATTGTAGGGAAGGAGGATGGTCTAGGAGTCGAGAATTTGACGGGAAGTGGTGCAATCGCGAGTGCGTATTCAAAGGCCTATCATGAAACATTTACGGTGACGTATGTGACCGGAAGAACTGTTGGCATCGGTGCTTATCTTGCCCGTCTTGGCATGCGTTGCATACAAAGACTCGATCAGCCGATCATCCTGACCGGTTTCTCTGCGCTAAACAAGCTTCTCGGTCGGGAGGTGTATAGCTCCCACATGCAACTTGGCGGACCTAAAATCATGGCGACGAACGGAGTGGTTCATCTCACAGTCTCGGACGATCTTGAGGGTGTTTCAGCGATTTTAAAGTGGTTAAGCTTCATCCCACCGTATTCCGGTGGTCCGCTTCCAATTTTGAGCCCGTCGGATCCCCCGGAGAGGCTAGTCGAATATCTACCAGAGACGTCATGTGACCCCCGTGCTGCTATTTGTGGTGCCGTGGATGGTGCCGGGAAATGGCTGGGAGGTATGTTCGATCGGGATAGCTTCATCGAGACGTTGGAAGGCTGGGCGAGGACGGTTGTGACAGGACGTGCGAAGCTCGGAGGAATACCAGTGGGGATCGTTGCTGTCGAGACTCAAACGATGATGCAAGTCATCCCTGCTGACCCGGGGCAGCTCGATTCTCATGAGAGGGTAGTTCCGCAAGCCGGGCAGGTATGGTTTCCCGATTCCGCAACGAAGACCGCTCAAGCGTTGATGGATTTCAATAAGGAAGAGCTGCCGCTCTTCATTCTTGCCAACTGGAGAGGCTTTTCCGGCGGACAACGGGATCTCTTCGAAGGTATTTTACAAGCGGGCTCCACGATAGTTGAGAACCTTAGAACGTACGGACATCCCGTCTTCATCTACATACCTATGATGGGCGAGCTCCGCGGTGGAGCGTGGGTGGTCGTGGACAGTAAGATCAACCCCGATCACATCGAGATGTATGCTGAACGAACCGCTAGAGGGAACGTGCTCGAGCCAGAAGGTCTGATCGAGATCAAGTTTAGAACGAGGGAACTGCTCGAGTGCATGGGCCGGCTCGACCCAGAGCTCATCAATCTCAAGTCTCGACTCCAAGAGGTTAGAAACTCTGGCACGCCCGCAACGGAAGAGATACAGAGTCAGATTAAATCCCGAGAAAAGAAGCTTCTGCCGTTATACACCCAGATAGCCACAAAATTTGCAGAGCTGCACGACACTTCGTTTCGAATGGCTGCGAAAGGGGTGATCAATCAAGTTGTCGACTGGCCGAAATCGCGCTCCTTCTTCTACCAGAGATTGCACAGGCGAGTAGGCGAGGATGAGCTAGTCAAGACTCTGAGAGACGCAGCTGGCCATCGTCTCGAATATGGGTCTGCTAGGGACATGATCAAGGAGTGGTTCTTGAGCTCGGAGATTGCTGGAGGCAAGGAGAGTGCGTGGGAAGACGACAATGCTTTCTTCTCATGGAAGGACGACAAGAGAAGCTACAACGAGAAGCTGCAGAATCTGCGCGTGCAGAAGATGCTGCAGCAGCTGTCCACGCTTGAAAACTCTACTGAGGATCTACGAGCACTGCCTCAAGCCCTCGCTGCTCTGCTAACAAAGGTAAAAAGTGCGACGAACTCAAACTCGATATCATTGTTAACATCATAGTAACTGAAAAAAATCGTGGTGGACCATTGCAGATGGATATTTCAACGAGGGACGAGCTGAGAGACGAACTCAGGAAGGCGCTTGACTGATTCGGACGACGAGATTGCTGCCGGCCCTCTCGACCTCGACTTGACAGGGCATTGCTTCTCTTGCAGGTTAGATGTGAGCTAAATGAGGGTAGATCTTGGCATGTGATATGCTATTTATATGAGATCTTGAGAGTAAATCAAGGCTCCATTGCTTGAGCACTCTCCATTTGTAAAATGAAATTATTATTTTTTGGTTAAGTATGTCACTATAAACAAAAAGTTTCCCTCTAAAATATAGCATGAATAAGATTGTGTAGGTGAGGGTATAAAGAGAGATTTATGGAAAGCTTGAGTTGTAATTGTTCATTGTCCCTGATAGAGTGATAGTGCAGTGATGAATCATTTATATGATTAATACTTTTAATAATATATTTTGATGTATTACTATTTTAATAAATCTATAAAACTAAAAATAAGAATTAGGTGAATTAAATGAAAGTGGAGCTCGCGATTGATGCTTATACAAAGTATATAACGTAATTTATTTCTTATATATACTCCTATAAAATTGGACAATGGGTTGAAGCTAGTACTCCTTTTTAATTCCAGGTTCTATGTGGTATCTCTCCACAATTATCCATTCTCATTTATTTAAATTCTTCAGTTGTGCCTTCTCAATTTCATATTTTATTTTATTCCTAATAATAATACTTTAATGCCAAAATGATTTATTATAAAAATTAATCTAATAATTTTTTTAAAGAAAAGGACATATTTAAATTCATATTAAATATAATTGGATAATTAGTGCTCGAGACTAAACTATTCGTGTGTGAGACAGATTCGAGACTATCAAATTATTATTATTATTATTATTATTATTATTATTATTATTATTATTATTATTATTATTATTATTATTATTATTA
>JAOWBI010006864.1:0-12198 GCA_028566235.1 Salvia elegans | reverse complement strand
ATGTTTGTAACAGCAACCCCTGTTGTGCCACAACAGGGGATCCAAATCCTCATAACTACTAGAGAATAATCACGCAATAATTCCGTACAAGATTAATTAAAAAACATATGCCAAACTTAATTATGCTTTTGCATGCATGAGGCTAGTTCCTCAAAAAATAATTAGGATGCATGTGGCAAAAATTAGAACCTAGAAATTGTTTTGAATAAATATATGTGAACTATATATTGGCATCAATTACATATCCACTTGTACATATATTTATGAATGTACTATGACAAAAGAGTACTCATATTTATGAATATACAATGTGAAAATAGGAAATTTAATGAGTTGTCAGAAACTAATTGAATGCCACGTCCTTGAATTGATACATATAATTGAAAAAAAAAGAAGATTTAATCACATGAATAATCTCGTGACTTTTTTATACCATTAGCCATCGGTATAAATATTCGTATTTTGTATTTTTGAGAATTAATGTTGATATTAAAGGAATATGACAGGGAATAAAAATAAAAAGGAGTGTGATTCAAAGGAAGACACGAATTTTAAGAAAAAAATTAGTGGGAGTATATTTTAAGTGGAGAAAGTCGTATTATGACCCATTTAGTTAGGTTATTCTAATCCACTGTAAAGTTATTGTTTTTACAACAAAATCAACACATTTAATTTATCTTATTTTATTATGTTTTATTCTTTCTTTAATTATTTATTTTTTTTATTTTATTTATATCTACTTAATTTACTATTAGAATAATTCCTTAATCAACCTGTCTAAAAGAAATACCTCTATCTCCGATCGACATTAATTTAGTAATTTTTTGAGCCCACTAACAGACAAAATTAAGAATGAATCGTTTTATAGATATTAATAATTTTTTGAACCCACTAAAAAAAAATAAGAATGAATCTATGTACATATTATGATATATGTATATTATAAAAAGAACTATGTTATGGAGTAAATGAAAACACTACACTCTATAGAATATATGTATATGATAGAAAAAGATCACACTTTTTATAGATAGAATAATATAAGTTTTTCATAATAAAGATATAGATATAGGAATATTAAAATTACTTTGATAAGAGAGAAAAAGAGGAGTGCTTGTGGGATCTCCATCAAGCTTGGTAAAGTGAAAGGAGTGGAGGGCCCCCCACGAAATGAAAATGACATATAAACCAACGCAAGAAATTAAAGATGAAAAAAGCCCAAAAATACTCAACAAAGAAAATAAAAGAAACTAAAGATAATAAAATATTCATCACATTCCTTTTTTTTAAAAACACCAACACACACAAACTCAGAATGAAAGGGATGGATGACTTGATATTTAACCAGCTAATAAAATCATAAAATTTAGTTAAATTATAAATAATCTCGTGATATTTGAAAATGGAATATTAAATTACGTATATCAAATTTTTATAATAATTTTATTTGTATACAGAACAATTTCTTTTTATAATGCTCGATTTTGATTCGTACAATGATAGGATTGTTAAAAAAATTGAAATTTTATAATTTAATTTTCTATTTTCAAACTTCATGGAATTAATCATAATGTGATCAAACTTTGTAATTCAAATAATTATTATTTCTATCTTAAATTATTTTATATTCTAATAAACAATTATCTTACATTTCCTCCGTTCTAAGATAATTGAGTCGTTTTCATTTTTAGATTAATCTGACCTACCTTGGGAAGAATATTAATAAAAACACATTATTGTGAAATGTAGAGTATAGTAGCTTCTGTTCACACCTACTGTTCCATTCATTTCTCAAAAACCCTATTCAAATTTCACTTTCTTCTCTTTAAATTCAATCTCAGCTACTTCTGCAACTTTTTCAGCAATCCCACCGCCGCCGCCGGCAGAAGATTCTTTTGCAGTCGACAGCCTATATTCTGCAAAGAATTAGGCTGTATGTTCTCAGCTTTTTATTAATCTATTTAAAGCTATATATTCATTCACTTCCTTTTATAACCACACAATTTCCATGAGCCGGAGTCAAGAATCGGAGCCATGAAAGGACCACCTCAAGGCAACGAGATTGTGCCGATCGACAGCGGCGGCCGGGTTCTCCGCGCCACCGGGCGGAAGGACCGCCACAGCAAAGTCCACACCGCCCGGGGGCCGAGGGATCGCCGCGTGCGCCTCTCGGCGCACACAGCGATCGGGTTCTACGACGTCCAGGACCGGCTCGGCTGCGACCGGCCGAGCAAGGCCGTGGACTGGCTCATCAAGAAGGCCAAGGAGGCCATCGACGAGCTCGATCGGCCGCCCACGCCCGTCTGGGCCGGCGAGTCAAACCCTAGCTCCAGCAACCTGGCGTCGCTGGAGCATCAGTCTCAAGTTGTTGGTGAATATGATATTCATCGTACCACCAACAACTACAGCAACAACAACAATAATAATTCGGCCTCGCCTTTTATGACTGTGGCCGCAGGCGAGGCCGATGTCATGACCACTATGAGGTCCTTATTGCAAACCACCACTTTTGCAGGTTTCGACGGTGATCCTTTTCAAAGTCTGTCTTTTCATACTAATGACCTCGGCCTGTCCCTCCAGACGTTCCAGGCCGAAAATCGAGCGAATTCCGCCGTCCCATTTCACGGGAATTTCCGTAGAATCGACAGCAGCGGCGCAGTTTTCGCGTTAGATCAAAGGGAACTACTTCAGTCCAACACGGTGGCGAATCCGTGGAATCAGAGGCCGTTGATTTCACCGATTCGCCCCGATAACGATCAATGGCATCCTCAGCCTCCGCCTCGTGGCGCTTTCGAGCTCGGATTTCGTGTCCCGGCTCGGATTTGCGGAGAGGAAGAGGATCATCAATCAATCTGAGTCTAAATCTGTTCTTGCTCTAATAAAAAGGTAAAAAAATGGATGAAGATTACATGATTATTTAAAGCTTTGTTTCTGCTTTTTTTTCCTTTGATTTCTGCAAATAATTTTATTGACGTTTCTTAGATTTAATTGCTAGATGTATAATGATTGAACAACTGAAATGTTTTCTAGTCAGATTCTTGCTTTTGGAGTTGTTACTTTCATTACTTTCGTTTAATTTTAATATCTTAATAATTAATAGTAGTATTATTTTCATCAATTTATAAATTGCAAAAAATTGAAGTTTGATTTCTTAGTACATTTTATTCAATACAGATAAATGAAGAACTCAAGCTTTTATCAATAATAAACTTTTATGTAATTTTCAAAGATATGGCTTATATCAAATTTGTAACATACCATTTCTTTCTATATTAAAATCTATAGTTGATTATGTGCATCTATTTTATTTCTTACACTTAATTCAATAATATACCTTCCAATGGCAATCGCATGATCAATAGTTTCGATTTCAAATATTTGTGTTAGTGATTCGGTTTAATGGATTTTTGGGTCTTACAATTACTCGCTCCGACTCACTCAAGATACCACATTTTTGAGTGGCACGGAGTTTTAGGTGGAATAGTTGTTTGTGATAAAGTAGAGTGAAATAAATAATTGAATATTTTGATGAGGAGAGAAGAAAGAGAAATTTAATTCCAAATATAGAAAATAGACATATTAAATGAGACAAACTAAAAAAGAGATATGAACATCTTGAATGGGACGGAGGGAGTATATACTTAATCTCTGGACAATATCATGCAGAACTAATCATATAATCATGGCCGAGTTTAGTAAGGTTTTGTTTTCAATAAACTGCGATAGAATAAAATTAAATATGTCTTAAACCCAATCAGCATCAAGTAATTGCAAACATGCACTAAATTTCCAAATATGGTATGAGTTTCTTGATTTGCCATTATGGTATAAGCATTGGATGTTTTATAAATGTAAGTTTCAAGTTATCTATTCTCAAAATGGTCTCTTTGAAATATATTGTTGTTTCCCATGTGCTAGTTATATAAGTTGTAGAGCATTTATAAGGAACAAGTTTAGCTAAAATATTGATAAATTACCTTATGTCCTTGGCCAATCAATAGAAAAATCATGAAATTTGATTTGTTTCTCCATTTTAAAACCATGAATTTTAACATTTTTTCACAATTTTTCCACATGGTCTATTTTGTGTGAAATTATATCTATCACATCATGACATCCCAAAAATTTTGTGAGAATGAGACCACCTATTAATTTTATCATTTTTCTCAGCATATTTAGCAAATAACTTAACCACATCATAATTTGAAACATTTGTGCGCCAAATCAACAACATTTACAAATAGAATATCAGATCGTCGTGAAAAAAATACAGAAAATGTTAGTAAAATTTATGGTTTTTTAAATTTTACGGCTAATTTCTAAAATTGCGTTATCGACCAGAATTTTATCAAAATTCACAGTTTTTCCGGCAATTTGTCCATACATAAATTTTCATCAGATGTAGAATCTACGCTCATTGCTAGCTCAACCGGAAGATTGCAGAACTTAAATTAGGCGTAGCAACTACGTTCATAGCAAGCTCACGATACAACTAGAAGAGTTACCTTAGACACGGGCCATCTCACTGCCGAGAAGCGCCTGCGTGCACCGTTCAAACAGCACCAAGAACGGGTAGACAAGAGCAAATATCAACATAACGCTCAGTAGTCACCTATGAGCTCCTTTAGCAGACTAGTAGATAAGAACAATGGAGAGTTTCCTAGATAACACTTGATCAAATAAACCGAGAAAAATCTACTCCTAAAACGGGGAAAAGGGCGAGCGTACATGGCCACGAGGCACTAACAGAGGCACCAAAGAATGTACGCAAGCGATTCTTGAACAGTGCTTTCAACGAGTATAGTCTCGTCTCATCAGAAGATGAATACAAGCAGCAGTTTTCGACATTCTTAAAATGCAGCTCGACTCTAACTCTAACAGAGGAACATGAAAGTTAAAGTTCTAAATGCAAGGGATTCGAATCTACCACGTTCGTTACTTCAAGATCGCGTCCAACACACCATCTTTACACAGTCAACTAAGAAACAGAGACAAAATCATCACAGAATCACAACTTCACCAATATGATCAAAAGCCAGCAAGAAAAAGCTCGGTATTTCACAACAACAACAGATCCGAGCAGAGAAACGAGCTTAGCATTTACCAAGCTTCAACCTTTAACTCATCAAACCAATAATCATCACTCCATTACATCGCCTCAACAAACGCATTTTGCTTTTACCGTTGCATCAAAAAATGTGGCCTCAAATCATCATACTACAAGTGGAATTGCAAACAACATAAAATTCACGAGTGATCTCAAGCGAGCTACTGAACTAGCGCTACTCAGATCCACGCCACCTGCATTTGCAGCAGCCGCCCCATTAAAGTTACCGTTGCCCGCAGCTAAGCTGCAAGGACATATACACACACAATGGTAAAGATTCCAAAACCACCACTCCTAAAACCAAAATCCAACTTAACTGAAACCTTAAGATTCAACCATTTCACCTACATTTCAAATTCATACCTCCAAATTCAGTTCTTTTCACAATATTAGATCAAACTAATTCTCACAAACCACCTACATCCCTCCATCCCAATTTAATCGATCCGTATTCCTTTTCGCAACATCCCAAGCTAAACTAAAAATCAATTCTTTTAACCTCACTAACCACCATTTTCTTAATCAAATTCTAAAATCTAACACATTCAGTAAGATCCATCAAGATCACTCACCTGGATGGAAATTTGCAGCTACCATGGCCTGCAATTGAATCAAAAAACACAAATTCAACGCCAATTTCACTCCAAAAACAGTAAAGATTCAATTTTTAACAAACAAAGACAGCTCACTAGGGTTCAAATCGGTGACAGCAGCAGTGTTGGCGAAATTGCAGGTCTCCTCCGACGGGCCGTGCTTGAGGAAGTAATCATTGAAGGCGAACGACGCCGTTTTCTGGAGGTCGGCGGCGTCGTAGCAGGGCCCGCCGTTCTGGATTGGCCCGCAATCTGCGCCGCCCGGCCCGCACGTCCAGTCCAGCGCCGACTGCAGCGCGGCGTCCTCGGCATTGTTCTTCGCCACGCACCAGAGCTCCCTCGCCGCCCCTCCGCCGCCGTCCTGGGCCGCCGCCGCCGCGCAGATGAGCGAGAATAAGGCGAAAAAGAGATCAACTCCGGAATCCATTTGGGAATTTGCGAATATCAATCAATGGTTTTGTGAGGAGAGAAGAAGGAAGTGAGGAATAGAGAGCGCATGAGAGGAATTTGAGCAGTTTTTAAGGTTGTTGAGTGTGAATTGAATTTATTTTCAATCTCGAGAAGAAACTACCGGAAATTTTGGTGGTAGGCATACCACTGTCGCAATAATTCTCAAGTTGAGAGATTCTTTTTTTTTTTTTTTTTTCTTTTTTTCCTCTTTCAGAATAAGATATTCTTTATGACTTCATTTTCTAGTTGTTTACTTTTTTATTGGATTTCATCCAATGCAATCCCATGTTACATCTTTTAGAATCTAAGAAATTTATATTTTTCAGAATTTAAATGAAGATAAAATAAAGTATAATAAAATTGGTTACAAAAGAGAGAATAAATATATCATTATTAGTGATAAAAGAGATGACTCAAGTAATTGGTACGGTCTAATATTTTTAAGAAACAAGGAAATGATGGTTGCCAACAAGCATCACAGATTTTTTTTTTTCATAAAATCGCTTTTTTATTACAATAAATGTTAAAAACTAATACTAGTACATATGTTTTGCTAGGGCGTGCACGACACGCATCACGTTATCGATGGCGATACTGACGTGTTGACCATATATGCAAGCAAGCCAATGGACGAGAGGGCTCGCTCGCGGTCATCGTGTTCTAGAACAACGAGTCCACAAGTTTTGTTTATTGTGAATGCTTTTATATATACTCTTTGTTTGATCAACTCATCAATATGAAAAACAAACATGATCCATGCACTTATCTAGTTTACAATTAAACACAATTCTCCTACAATAAACATGAGCCAATTTTACAATCATTTATAATTTTACCTACAGATTTTAAAAACCCATATCTAGAAAATGTGTTATTTTAATGAGACTTAACAAATTAATCGTAATTACTATTTCGCCAAATCAAATAGCCTCTTATTTTATATGAACAAATTCTAATTAATTATCGTCAAATAAATAAATATCTATTTTGTGATCTTTATTTAAATTGTATGCGTAGATTAATTAAATTCATATTTGTTAACATACAAAACATAAAATACCAGGAAAAACCCCAATCAACACTATCAAAGTTTGGTAATATGTTGTAAATATGAAAATTTCCATTTATCAAAATTTTCCAAGAAAAATATACGCAGACGCAGAATATATATTTTTAAATATTATTTTAATTTCTATATTAAACCCAAGAATTTCAAAAATAGAAATAACAGAAAACTCAAAACCCCCAAAATTCTTACAATTCTTCCCCAAAATCGAAAGCTCACTCGATACGGCGGAGAGACGGCGGAGAGCGAGAGAGAAGCTATAGCCATGTCAGATCGCTCTCCCTCCCCACCACAGCAAAAGCAAAACCCCCTTCAATCCGACGCCGTATCGGGAGAAGGCTCCCCGCCTCCCAACGAAGAAACCCCAATTCTACCCGACCCGGAATCCGCCAATCGGACTGTTTCCGTCCCCGATCCGACTGAAGATCACAGCGCCGGAGAAGAGGACGACGACGACGAAGAGGGAGAAGACGCCGATTCATCAATGGATCTCCGCATTGAGCCCCCAATCGCTGACCTCCACGTGTCCGCCGCCCTCGCGTCCCCCGCCGCCCGGCGAGGAGGCTTCAAGCGGAAGAAGGGTAAGGCCAAAGGTAAGGGGAAAACCCACGCTAGGAGATTGCAAGTGATTAATGAAAAATTGCAGAATTTGAGGTCGAATTTGAAACCCGTCCCCTTTATCCCTAGCAAAATCATCGATTTCGGCGTTCACGATAGGGTTTTGAAGAAGCTAGGGCTGTGGGATTTCGCCCACATTGAATTCGATAGGACTGTTAGGGTTGACTTAATTGCGCAGCTGATCGCGAATTACAACGCTAAATCGCGGAGTAGCTGCGTTAATGGGTGGTGTGTGAAGGTGAATCGGGCGGATTTGGCGCGGGCGTTGCGGCTGAAGAGGGATAATAAGGGGAATGCGGGAGGGGCGGAGGTGGATTTGGATGGGGAGGATTGGGGTGCTGATGCGGTGGGGTTTGTGGTGGGGTTTGTGGAGGATTGGTTGCTTTTGCACGAGGATATGTGGATGATGCCGAATGAGGTGATGAATTGGATGAAATCGATTAGGGATGGGCACCCGGAGAAGGTGGATTGGGCGGGGATGCTTTGGTTTATGGTGGAGAAGGAGCTGAGGCAAGGGGGTGGGTTGAGGGATTGTTTCTACGCGTCGCATCTGCAGTACTTGATTAGGCATCAGCGTCCGGAGGTGTTGTTGATGGAGGATCCCGGGAATGGTGAAGGGGAATCAGTTGCGGAGGTTATGGTTGTGGAGGATGGAGATGATGAGGTGACTGTGAAGGAGAGTGATGTGGTTGAGAGGGTCGGAGATGGGAGGGATGATTCAGTTGTGGAAGGACCGAGCACTAAGCTGACGCTTGGACAGGATAGTGAGAAGGAGGAGGAGGTGGAAGAAGTCAAGGAGGTCGAAATGATGGATACTGAGACCTGCAAACAGAGTGATCCGGAAGGGGGAGGGGATGAGCACAAGCATGAACACGAGCATGAACACGAGCACGAGCACGAGCACGAGCACGAGCATGAGCACGAGCACGAGCATGAGCATGAGCACGAGCACGAGCACGAGCACGAGCATGAGCACGAGCATGAACAAGAGCAGGGGCAGGGGCAGTGGCTGTTGGATGGGAAGAACGATCGGGGAGAGCTTTTCTTGCAGCGTTGTTCTGCAGAAAACGAAAACACTGAGGAATTTGGTGGCTTTGGCGATAGGAAAGACGAGGAGGAAGAAGAGATGGATGGGGAGGAAGATGGGGAAGAGGAAGAAGAAGAAGACATGGATGGGGAGGAGGAAGGGGATGATTTTCATCATGTTTTCAACAATGATTCTCTTGATGGGGATGGGTTTACTGGGAATTTCATTCAAGGAATCGAGTCGAACCAGATTGGCTTTACTTCACTGGAACAACACCTTCCTAATGCATCCACAGTGGATGTTAGGGCTGATGTGCAGCAGCATATAGCTTCCATGCCGGCTTTCTTCAACAACTCGGGCAAGAGGGTGATCGAGCACGACTACCATCACGGTATCAACGACAGCAGCAAGAGATTGAGGATGAACGAGCCTGCAGATTTCGGAATGTGCATGGAGCAAATTCAGCAAATGGCCCAGAGAGCTCGGATGCTGTACGAGGAACGGGAACAGGCTGCAGAGCAGTCGGGGATGAACCAACAGATCCTGATGAATGAGTTGCAGAAACGGGATGCTGCGATTGAACATTTACACAAGGTCAGACTGGAAGAGACGCAGAAGAAGGATTTTGAAATTAACCGCCTCGAACGCGAGCTGTACCTAATGGGGAGCGTGCTGAGCGGTTACAGGAAGGCGTTGAAGGAAGTCAAGAAGTCGTTTGCAGAATACAAGGAACGGGCGCAGCTTCCTGAGGAGTCGACTTACAAGGACGCTGGGCCCGGGGGTCTGATGTTGACTGCTGCGGAGATGGAGAGGCAGCGCAAGAAAAGGGAGGAGGAATTCAGGTTGAACTGCTTGATCGTTGAACAGAAGGCGAGGGAAGTGGAAGAGGAATACAACGCCCAGTTTGATGGATTCGTCGACAAGATCAATCTTTTCGATAGGAGGTTGATCGGTCTCGAGGGAGATGCTAAAGAGCTTGTTGCTTCGTATTCTTCGAAGAAAAGAATCCCAGAAGCCGAGGAGGGAGAGCACGAAGTAGCTGAAACTCCACCACCCGCGGAGGAACCTAAGGAAGCTGTTGCAGTGGCGGAACCTGAGGAAGCTGTTGCGGTGGCGGAACCTGAGGAAGCTGTTGCGGTGGCAGAAGAAGTTCCCGGGCCTCCTCCAGTGGCGAAGGCGGACGAAGAAATGGCTGAAGCTGCAGATGATGTAGCAATTCCTCAAAGTGAGGAAGAAAAAGATGAAAAAATTGCTGAAGCTGCAGAAGAACCTTTACCAATTGAGTGATTGTTATTCCTCACCTTTGATCTAGGAGAAGTTTAGGACTATTTGCTGGTTTAACTTTTTAATGTGAACATTTCTTCTAGGATGTGTTTTGGTTTGGAATTTAATCGAAAATTATTATCAATTAGATATTATGTCTCAATTGGCTGAAAATTTTGACTCATACGAACTTCAAAATTCAAGCTAAAAAGTCACCTAAGAATAGTAAAAAGTAAAATGGATGAGTACTAAACAAAGTCTTCATTTGTTTGTATATTCATGAACTCGCATCACATTTCAATTTATGCTTATCAGATTTTAAATCCATGTTTTAAACGTTGAACTATTGATTCGATATTATTTTGCAATTGGTGAAGATTTCAATAAATACTCCCTCCGTCCCGGCTAAGATGACATATTTCTTTGCCAGTACGGGATTTTAGAAGTTATTGGTTAAAGTGTTTAATTAGAGACAGAAAAGGTGGATATAGGTTAAAATAGAGTTAAAATAGAGAGAAAAAGAAGATGATTATTTTAATATGAGTAAGAATAAGTATTTGGGTGTATTAATTAGAGAGAGAGAGTTTTTATAAAAGGAAATGTGTCATCTTAAATGGGATGGAAGGAGTAGTAAAAGTTTAAAATGACATGACTTGATGAAAACGATGTTGTTTTGGTACCTACTCCCTCCGTCCCAGATAATTTGTCTCATTTTTCCATTTTGGTTCGTCCCACTTAATTTATTCTAATTTCACTTTTTACCATTTTTGGTAATGGACCTCATATTCCACTAACTCATTATTACTCACATTTTATTATAAAACTAATATATAAAAGTAGAACCCACATTCCACAAACTTTTTCTAACTCACCTTTTATTACATTTCTTAAAACTCGTGTCCGGTCAAAGTGAGACGAATTATCCGGGACGAAGAGAGTATATTTCATTCAACTATACCATGTCAGTTAATTAGTCTCTCCAACATTAGTATCCGTCGAAAATCTCTAACAATTGCAAAATCAGATCGAATTAATGCTACAATCATTAGTAAACCCATTTTAAATTTACCGAAGTTTCAAATTTTACAAACAAATTAATCAACCAAGAAGGGTAGAAAATGGCCATTAATAAAGAGATCACAAATTGATAATTACAGTCAAAATATAAATATTTACAAATGGTATTACTACTTTTTCTTTTTCTTTTTCATTTCTTGAAAAGAACAAACATTTTAAATAATGCACAGATCAGATCAGACATAGGGAATTACAAATAACAGAAACAAAGAAAAGAAAAGGGACCATAATCTGACATCCAATGACCACTAAATCTGACAACAAATTAGTACATATAATACACACATTATACATACACCCAATTAATCATCTACAACAATCTGACATGCTTCTGAAGAATAAAATTTGATGATTGGCTGATAATTCAAAAAAATAAAAATAAAATGAAATTAAATCAATAAACACTCTTCTCCCTAATAATTAAGCCAAGAAAAGAGAATTTTCCTAAGCCCACAAAAATAAAGAGCTTTTTATTTGTAAACTTGATTACTCTTCAGTTCACAAAGGCTCCTCTTTTATGGTAGTGCTTGAATCCTGCATCAAGGATAAAATAAATTGTTATTATTTCAAAATTGGGTTTATATTTATCAGTACCTGTCATGTGTATATATTAATGAAAAATGTATAAAATGACCAAAATTAGTATAGTACCTTAGAAATTAATTAATGTGGGACATAAATATGTGTCAGTTGACTGCTAGTTGTTCTTGCTCAGCATTATCAGCAAGTCTTGATGGTGAATTTGGAATTGTGTCATTCTCCAAATTCTTCATGTTTTGTTGGTAATATATTTGCCTCAGTCTCTCAATTTCCCTCTTCAATGCTTCTTGATGAGCTACATTTTTGGAAAATAAAGAATTGGGTATCACAAGAAATAAATACTCAAATAGGTGTGACTGTATAATCATTTCATGAACATGTAATAAGAAAAATACTACTATGTTTAATCAAATTTATATACTAAAAGTATTAAGAAATGTAAATTGGTGGATAGAAG
>JAOWBI010005646.1:0-12778 GCA_028566235.1 Salvia elegans | reverse complement strand
CATGAGACTTAAAAGTAAAGTTTGGATAACAATATATTGGGTGAAGGTTAAAAGTGGAAGATATTTTTATTCAGACATTAAAAAGAAACAAACATAAATTAATATTAATATTAATATTAATATTAGGATGTAATGGGAAAGTATTTATGCCATGTATAAGTGTCACATACTCATGCATTCACCATTAATTTTGTACTATTTCATACCTACGGCTTCGCTCAGGATTGTGGGATATTTGTTTTCTATTTTGAGTAAATGGAAATTTTGTTAGGTAGGATATTTTTGTGAGGATAACATGAAATATTTGATTGAGCGGTGAGCACTATGAAAATTTGTGTATTTATGACTCGAAATTCCATATGTACCAATTATATCATGAAGTAAGTTTATGAATATGGAGCGTAACCAATTTCAAATGACACCTCTTAATAATAAAAGTCAACCAAGACATTAATCTTTAAAATTCAAAATGACGGAATAGAGTAGTAGTCTAACAACAAATTTCACCATTTTATTTTCCAAGTCAAAGAAAAGTTAAAAGACTATTTTTTTTTTTTTTTTTAAATTTGAAATATGATTATATGGTTGGCAATGGTGTAAGAATCACTGATTTCGATTTAAAAAGAAATTTAGATTCCTCTGTAACGGGCATGCTACATTAATAGGCGGTCAGTTTAAAACTTGCTTTCGTTGTTTTGTTTTTAACAATTTCTCAATTTTCTATATTTTCTTGATTTTGGGTTAAAATTGATTGTCAACGATCGATTTACTCTTCCAAAAAAGTTGAAATTGGAAATAAATCGGTAGAATGAAATGCCTATTTATGTTCAGTTCGTGGTAGCATTGCAATTGATCCGATTTAGAAGAAATTTAAGAGTTTTAACTTTAAATAATTTGTGGAGTATAATTAAAAATACACGGAGAAATTTAACTAAGAGCATCCATAATGGGACGGATGTCCCGACAGACTTCCCAAAAACACCTCCTGTCATGTCATAAGGAGTTAAGGACCTCCCACTGCACTGTCATGTTATAAGGACTTCCCACTGCACAATGACAGACATCCCTACGGACATCTACAATAATAAAAATTCACAAATATGCAATTTACGGAATTAAAATTTCGACACGAATACGGAGAAAATGCAAAGATTTTATTTTAAAAAAAGCATACATAGTTAAATTAAAAAAATTTACATAGTTCACAGGAAAAAAAAAAAAACCATCTCAAACAAAAAAATGATTCGAAAAAAGTACATGTTATGCCTTGAATCTCTATAGTTCGCAGCTAGCCGAACGAGGGTCTCGCCGGAACATCTGTCTTGGCACCGCAATGACGGACGTCGCCGGAAAGCTGCGGATCTGCGGTGTCCGCAGCGGACGTCCGCATCCGCCCCTCCCTCGCCTAACGGCGGACGTCCTGCGCAGATGTCCGGCACACCAGTCCGACATCCGGCAGGACATCCTCCATCGCGGATGCTCTAACAGCTGTGACGGTGGTTTACTAAATAATTATGATCAAGAATTTTATTTTCTCATTTTGATTTGTTTTGAAGCATGAAGAGCTCTGTTTTTTATGCAAGGCGTGGGTATAAATGCAGCATCTTTCCTAATAAGTTATCCTTTTCATTTCCTTCAAATCACCCATTTATTTTGCTTCCTCTCTCTCTCTGCACTCCCTGATCTTGTTTCCCCTCATTCTCTCTCCTCTTTATTGTTTTCTTGAATGCTCAGGTCACTGTGCACAGTACATAAACAGTCTCAGCTTTGAACGAAAATAAGGCCACCGATTCAAATTTTGAAGAAAAAAAGAATTCTGGAAGGGCTGCTCAAAAACAGTACAGAAGCTCTTAAAGGCCGCCCACAATCTCAAAATGGTATCTTTTCTTTGCTTTTGTTCCCTTTTAAGTTCTGCCTCACCAGAGTGCTTACTGGAATACCCTTTTCTCCATAGGGTTTGTTTTTGAACGAGTAAATGGGGGTGCCTACTCGTATTTATGATGCTCAATTTAATGCCCCTGCTTCTATTGACTGAATTTCAATTTAATGTCTTTGAGCTCTTTAATTGAGCATAGCTATGTTTTTCCCTCTCTGCATTAATGGGGTTTTTGGTGCTTTAATTTCAGAGAGAAATAGCTTTGGGAACAGTAGTTTTCAGTGGTGTAGTTGTGGCATTCCGTTGCATGTTTTTGGCTCTGTGTGGTGTTTTGTTTCTCTTCTCTTCAATTCACGAGTCATAGAAATTGGAGAGAGATATTTAATCCCTAATCTGCCCAGCTGTTTCTTATAGACTACTTTGACTGTGTGGTTTTGGTGTTCTAGCTGGGCTCTTTTATCGAGTATAACAATAATTTCTTGAATGCTTTTTGTGTCGATTCTTGGAATTTGTTGATCATTAGGGTTGATAATTTAGGGCACTTCTAATCTGGGTTTCATTTTGCTTGTTACCAGGAGGTTGTGATTCTTTGAAGGAGTGTAATTAGTCCTTTCCTTGGTGGTTTCTTCTTCCTCCTCTCTCTCTTTCTCTCTACCTCTAGCTATGGATGTTGTTGGAAAAGATGCTAGTGTTGAACCTTCTAATGCAAATGATGATTCTTTAAACTATCACACTCCTAATACGGCTCCAGAGTGGCAAGTTAATGGAAATAATTTAACTAACACGTCTATTGGGATGATGTCCGTCTGCAATTCAATGGTGGAGTCCTCTGCTTGCTCCTCGCCCTCAATGGTCGATTCATTTTGCCCTACGGTTTGGGACCATTCGATTAACGGGCAGACTTTGGGGTATTGTGATGTGAATGTGCAGAATGATGTTAGCACTTCTAGTAACCTTGGTTCCGTGAGGGCTGATTTGGGTTGGAACCCAAGTGCAATGCTGCGAGGGGGTATGTTCATGCCACCTGTTTCGGGTATGCTGCCTAACTTTCCGGCTGATTCTGGTTTCATCGAGAGGGCAGCAAGATTTTCGTGCTTCAGCGGAGGGAATCTTGGTGAAATGATGAACCCGTTTGCTGTTCCTGACCCGCTGAATCCGTTCTCTCGGGGGTTGGGTGTGGCTCACTCGCAGAGGCATGAAATGAACATGGCCGAGTTGTCCAAAGAGGGTGGTCCGTTTCTGGGTAAACCGGGGGCTGAAGGGAGCCCTTTCAAGAATGAGAAGAGGAGCGAGAGTTTACATGACGAGGCCAAACAGGGAGTTGGGGTATCGGGTAATGATTCTGATGAGGCCGAGTGTAGCGGCCGTGGCCCTCAAGAGGAGGTGGCCTGCATGACAGGGGAGTTTCCCGGTAAAGGGCTTGGCCCTAAGAAGAGGAAGAGAGGAGGGGGGCAGGTTTTGATCTTGTTCTGTTTGTTAGTATTTCATTTCCACACTGCGACCAAAAATGTGTGCAGCTAGCTAGTCTTTAGTAAATTGATTCAGTTGTGTTTTCCTTTCCAGAATGCTCAGAATGATGAGAATAATGGAACCCCAACACGGTCAGCTGATACAACAAAGGACACCGCGGAGATGAAACAAAAAGGTGATCAAAACACGACATCAAACAGCAATCCTGGTGGCAAGAACGGGAAGCAGGGATCTCAAGGCTCGGATCCGCCTAAGGAAGATTACATACATGTTAGAGCACGGAGAGGTCAGGCGACGAACAGCCACAGTCTTGCTGAGAGGGTAACAATCTTGTGATCAGTTCTTTGCTCAACACCTGAAATGTGACAATCTTCCATGATTACTGTGACCTACAATTTTGTTTCTTGAATTTAAACTCGATAATTGATGAATGAACTGTTGATGATGCAGGTGAGAAGGGAGAAGATCAGTGAAAGGATGAAATTCCTTCAGGATCTTGTGCCTGGTTGCAGCAAGGTATTGTATTGTTAATTAAGGGTCAAAATTAGCACAGAACTTCATCGTTCATTGCTGATTTCTTTTTTGTTTTCGTGTACAAGGTCACCGGAAAAGCTGTAATGCTCGATGAAATCATCAATTATGTGCAATCACTGCAACGGCAGGTTGAGGTATGGATAAGTTCGCCTAATTTTTCAATGGTTAGTTAATTATACAAGACATTAGTGATTTGTGGAGTTTATCTGAGAATTGATTCACTTGTGTTGAACAGTTCCTATCAATGAAGCTCGCGACTGTAAATCCTCGTTTGGAGTTCAACATTGAGGGGTTCCTAACTAAAGATGTAAGATTACACACCTCATACACCCAAATCATTATAATGTTGGAGCAATCATGCAGTTAGTTCCTAGTTTATCTGAAAAAAAGTGACAAATTGACGACAGATGCTACAATCTAGAGGTGGTATGTCGTCACTAGGATTATTGCCAGATATGACTATGCCGTTTCCTCCAATTCATCTGCCACAACCGGGAATAATCCAGACATGTATTCCAAGTAACTCCGCTGAGGCTCTTCGAAGACCAATCAATCTCCAATCACCTTCCGTCTGCGCAGGATTCAAAGAACCTTCTTCTCAAGTAAACATTTCATCAATCTCTCCTGTAGATTTCCATTGACATCTTCTCCTAATTGAAGATTTCCAACTGAATTCATCAGCCTCAGGTATCCAACTGGGATGATGAACTTCACAATGTCGTGCACATGGGCTTCACCTCAAGTGTTCCTTCCAGTAGCCAGGATTTAAGCGGTAAATAACAATCAAAATCACCATCACAAAATCTTGCTTGATGATCTCAGTTCTTGATGGCTTCCTTTCCTTTCAGGCTCTCTGCCACCAGGACACATGAAAGCCGAGCCCTGACCAATCATCAATCCCTGTAATCTAATACCTTCGACTGGATGACCTAGAACGAAGCAATTGAATGTATTCCTGAGCTCAGGCAGATTAGGATTCTCACTAATACATACTTATCCTTGTCTGGCAATTGAAAACTTGCATATACTGGATTCTGGAGTTGGAACTCTATGGGTGAAACAGCGTAGCAACAAACAACGACTGCGTAGTATTCAAGCAGTTCTACTTCAGAGCCCCCATCTCCAGCTCCATTATGTCGATAAATGAGAATTGTACATTCTTGAGTTATGCTGGGAGAGATTTCTGCAGATGATATTCATAAAAATCAAGTATAAAAATGTTGTCTTTGCTCAAATGTGTTATGATCAGAAAGATTTGGCCTTGTTGAATTGGTGCCTCAAATTCGTAGTATAAAAAATTTGTGCATCGTTTTCGTTTTCGTTTTCGTTTTCCAGGATGCATGTGAATCTGTTCACTAATGGTTCTTGTTCAAATATAAAGCAAACAATGAGGGCAAAGTGAAACCCCCCGTCTGGATTTTCAACAAACGTTTAGAAACAATCACACGCGTTGTAATATTTACAAAACCTTGTAGCAGGAGGTTGAGTATCATTTTCTTCTCTCCTTTTCAAAATTGGGGAAAATCTGATAGGCATTAGGTTTTTGGATAAATGGTAAAACCAAAGCAGAGTAAAATTAAAGCATCATTAAGTCGGAGGCTATGAGAGGGAACACACGGTTTCCGCCGAGGCATATCTTGGACAATGCCGCATCAAAGGTTTCCGATTACTATATTTCGCGGCTGAAGCTATGCTGCGAAGCCTACGGCATACTGCAAGCGAAACAGCTCCATGCACACATCATCAAGAACCTTGTGGACCCGGAGCCTTTTTTGCTAAACAATCTCATCAATGGGTACAACAAGCTGGGCAACATCGCCTATGCACGCCAAGTGTTCGATCAAATGCGCAGACCAAACCATTTCTCTTGGAACACTGTTCTATCAGTCTACTCGAAGCAGGGGGACATTGTGAATATGGAGAAGATGTTTAATATGATCCCATGTAAAGATGGGGTGTCGTGGAACTTGGTTATATCGGGTTATATAAAATGCGGGTTGATCGAGAAGGCGATGGAGGCTTACAAATCGATGCTGAGGCAGGGGTTGGAGAGTTTGAACAGGATCACGCTTTCCACAGTTATAATAATGCTGTCTAAAAAGGGTTGGGTGGATTTGGGAGGGGTGGTTCATGCCCAAATAGTAAAGCTTGGATTCGATTCGTATGTTTTTGTGGGGAGCCCTTTAGTTGATATGTATGCAAAATGCGGATTGATAAGTGAGGCGGAGCGTGTGTTTAATGAGTTGCCAGAGAGAAATTTGGTTGTTAACAACACGATGCTTATGGGCTTTCTGGGGTGTGGAATGCTGCAAGAAGCATACAGTTTGTTTGGAAGTATGACTGAGAAGGACTCGATTTCTTGGACGACCATGATCACCGGGCTAACACAGAATGCAATGTATAGAGAGGCGCTGGAGCTGTTACAAGAGATGAGAATGAATGCAATGAATATGGATCAATTTACTTTTGGAAGTGTCTTGACTGCTTGTGGAGGTCTTTCTGCATTGCAAGAAGGGAAGCAGCTTCATGCTTATCTGACTAGAACTGATTATATGGACAATGTTTTTGTGTCGAGTGCACTTGTTGATATGTACTCAAAGTGTGGTGACATCAAGAATGCTGAGAGGGCTTTCAGGAAAATGTCGTACAAGAATATTGTGTCGTGGACTGCCATGTTAGTAGGTTACAGTCAGAACGGGTACAGCGAGGAAGCTGTTAGGATATTGTGTGAGATGCAGAGAAACGGAGTTGAGCCGGATTATTTCACTTTAGGCAGTGTGATAAGCTCCTGTGCAAATCTGGCTAGCATCGAAGAGGGAGCTCAGTTTCACGGTCAAGCATTGGCATCCGGTTTGATTGCCTTCATTACCGTCTCAAATGCACTTGTAACCATGTATGGTAAATGCGGCAACATCAAGGAGTCACATCAGTTGTTCAATGAGATCAGAGTGAAGGATCAAGTGACTTGGACTGCATTGATATCATGCTATGCTCAGTTTGGAAAGGCTAATGAAACCATCGGTTTGTTCGAGGAAATGTTGGTTCGTGGTCTCCAGCCAGATGGAGTTACCTTTGTTGGGGTTATCTCGGCCTGCAGCAGGGCTGGCTTCGTGGACAAAGGCCGCCACTATTTCGCTTTAATGGTGGATAAATATGGGATTAGGCCAGTTCTTGATCACTATACTTGCATGATTGATCTGTTTAGTCGAGCTGGGCAGTTGGAAGAAGCGAAAAAATTCATACTTGCAATGCCTTTTCGTCCTGATACAATTGGTTGGTCTACGCTGCTGAGCTCGTGCAGAAACCGTGGTAACATGGAAATAGGGAAATGGGCTGCAGAATCTCTTCTAGAATTGGATCCACAAAACTCTGCTGGCCATGTGTTGCTTGTCAGCATCTACGCTGCTAAAGGGAAATGGGACGAGGTAGCTCAGTTGAGAAAAGGAATGAAAGAGAAGGGAGTCAGGAAAGAGCCGGGATGTAGTTGGATCAAGTATAAGAACAGAGTGCACATTTTCACTGCTGATGACAATTCAAGCCCGTTTTCTGATCAGATATATCAGGAGTTGGAGAGACTTGGTGATAAAATGAGAGAGGGTGGATATGTGCCTGATGTGAAATCTGTTCTGCACGATGTTCAGGAGTCGGAGAAACTGAAGATGCTGAACCATCATAGTGAAAGGCTAGCGATTGCGTTTGGCTTGATTTTCGTTCCTCCTGAGTTGCAGATAAAAGTGGTGAAAAACCTCCGTGTTTGTGATGATTGCCATAATGCAACCAAAATAATTTCAAAGATCACACAACGAGAGATTCTCGTTAGAGATGCTGTCCGGTTCCATTTATTCAAAAATGGGGAATGTTCTTGTGGAGACTTTTGGTAGTGGATTGGGATCGGGCTAAAGAGATACCGTAAGCCTCCAAACTTGTTCCTGGATGGCTGAAGGTAATGTATGAGTATCATACAGATTCTGAAATACAGAATTTTAATATCACATTTCGTTAGAGATTCAAACTTCATCTCCTATGGAGAATAATGCATTGATTCTGACATGTATTTCTCTATGATTTTTGAGGCCTTGTGTAATTGGTTACTGAGGCATTTTATAATATAATATCAAGAACATTAGAGGAGCTGATTATATTGAATATTTTGTATATTCTTATATATACATGTTGCACTTGAAATATTGAATTTTTCAGCATCATTCAAATCTACATATATTTACTTGAATTAACGCAATAACAATTTTTACTTTAGTTCTAATTTATGATAACAGTTGCAAAGTTCAGGACTGGATCTGGAGTGAGTTAAGATCAGGTAATGAGTTGCTCGTATGATTTTCCATGCTTGAACTGCTTAAAATCAATAAGGAAATTGAATTTATGTCAAAGAAAATCATACTGAAAGCAAACTACAAGATATTTGTATTAAATCTCAGAGATCTTGAAACTGAAACTTGATGAAGGACAGATGTGGAAACTGATACGAGATGTACTCTGGTTCGTTCACTTCATTCTTTTGATTCTTCTTTCCATGTTTTCGTTGAGTCTAACTGGTTGCTCTGCTTAAATCAGCTCATGATGATGAGTGTTTGTGCAAAACCAGGATCATTGTTGATGGACTAGAAAGATGTAAGGCGAGATTACCTGAATACGAGTGCAGATGTCTATGACTTCAGGAAGTGGTGCCCAGTCGCCAAAGTTTCTCTCGATGAACTGGTAAGCGATTCCACTTTTACCTTTGCCTACTATGAAGAGTCCACCCTTGATCTCGCCTTCACCCTTGAAATTATTTTGCATGCCCGAAGCCTTTGCTCTCCTGTAGTTTGCGATCGCTCTAGGATTGAGTAGGAAACCAGATATGAAGTTTTCTTTGAGCAGCTTCCCTCCACCAAGAGCCTTGAAGAACTCCTGCCCCCTGTCATAGAGCACAACACCACCCCAGTATCGCGGCCAGAAATCTTTAATCTGAAACCATTCAACTTATTTTATTAAACATCGTTTAGTCATTTCTCATTATGCCGAGGGAGATATTGAACCTCTGAGTCTATGTGCTCGTGAAGAACTGCAAACAGTTGAACTCCAAGAGCATCAAATATAGGTTTTTTGGAGTAGAGTTGATGCGCTTCAGCTCGGCACATGATGCACCTGATTTCATAGATATGGGTTGATTATAGTTTATTACTTGCAAGTTTAGCGCCTTATTTGAATGAAATCGTACCCAGGCCTACGAATGCAGACAAAGAGAGCCGGTTTCTCTCGCCACAGCTCTGAAGCCTTCATCGGTGGTGTCTTTGACTTGATCAACCGCTCCATTCCAATCTTGTATTCTGGAGTTAGTTTCTGGACGGAGATATTCTCTATCGTGGAGTAAGGAGCTACGTTCTCGACTACTGGGGGAGGTTCCACACAGCCACACGCCCTAGGCTCTGCCGGCATTGCTGCAACGATCCCCTTAAAGACATATCCATCCTTGATTTTAAAGCTCGCCATGGACTGTTCCACGGTAAAATCAGAACCAGAACTGCTTCTTCCAGACGATCTCAGCGTAACAAGTTTATTGGAGTTCGCAGGTGTGAGCTGACTCTTATGTATGCTACTATTTCTGGATGGCAAGCTGTTTCGCCTCCTTGCTGGGAGGGTATACGATGCTGGCAATGGATCCGGTGAGCACGCAGTGCTTCTGTTCATGAAACGAGCAATATGGCCTCGTTTCATTCCAAATTGAGAAGCAAGATCTTCATTACTCAAGCCAAGAAGCTCAGGCAAACCCTTCCCCGAGGCCTCTAACTGATCCCCGTACTGCATCAGCGTCCGGTCATGCAGGTATGACCTAATTTCAATTGCATCCTTGAGCAGGGTAGATTGAAGTTTAGCACATTTACTTCAAAACTGAATAGCATGAGAATGGATAGAATATATTTTGATAGAGAAACCAACCTTCTGTTGTCGAGTCAGGCCGATATCATCCATGTCTTCCGAATTCATCACCTTCAAAGTAGGTACATCGTCCCAGCCTTCATCTAGCAGCCTTGGCAACAATTCTTTCAGACATCCGTTCCCAACAAAATCTTCTATTGAGAAAGAAGACATTTTGTTGTTTAAGTTAGTACTTTTCTCCCAGTCACCCTTTATAAGTTACTGACTTGCATCTCATTTGATGATGTCTACATAAGAAGATTTTCTTGTTCCATAGAAAGTAGGTATTTTCTTGATGTCGCATGTGGTTGGATACTTGCTGAAAAGAGTCTAATTGGTTTTATTTTGGAGCTGTTGGTGTTAAGTGGGCTGTCCATGAGGTAAGAGAAGACTACAATTTTATTAAGATTATCTTCCATTTTTTATATTTGAAAGAATCAAATCTAGGCAACCACCTCTGTTTTTGTCTTACTATAATTGGAATCTTTCAAATGTCCGAAGGAATTAGTACTACTTTTATCAACATTTACAATATTTGAATGGGAGATCCTTTCGGCTTTGCCGGCCAAACCAACTCCACATTGTAATTTCTGAGCTCTAAATGTACTCCCATCGTCATGGTAAACCAACAAAACTTAATTTTATCCAGACGCAAAATAGAAACATTTGTCATGCAAATGCAACATAAGCCATATCCGTTGTTTTGTTCCCTTTTTTATTTTTACAACTAAAAGGTTGCATATGTGATGGAGGTTTGTCTGTTAGATTTGACTCGAATGACTTCGAACGATAATTTTTTAAAACTTTTAGAAACAGAATCTTTAAGAAGATTAAATTGCACACGAGATAACGATGTTAATGAGGAGGCGAATTCGGACTAGATACAGTAAGAACCAGGAAGTTCAGAACCTTGCTTAAGGAAATTCAGTGGTTTTGCTGAAAACTGTATACAGACATATTATTGCTTGAAAAATGGATAGGTTTTACATGTTAAAGCTCATGGTATTTGATACATTAGGCATTTTGTTCAAATGCCTTAAAATTTTCTCTGCCATCTGCCTGGTGTATTCATCTCCGTGATGCAATGAACTCACCAATGTAGCAGGAAACAGTCTGTCCTGTGATACATTTGAAACAGACACATCTCCACCTTTTACCAAGAATCTCTCTATCACCCAAAATGCTTTCTGCAATACAGATTCTTCTTTGTGCTCCTTCACGACGTTCAGCACATACGAGAGAGCATGTCTTTCAGACAACAAGCTTATGCTGTTGTCCACATTAACTTTGTCATCTAGCAATGAGGAAAGTGCAGATAGTGCTGCCTCGATCACCTCCACGTTCTCGTGGTCCAAACAAGCCAGCAGTCTCTCCACAGCCTCTGCATCGAGGAGGCAGAATGTTTCCTGAGAAGAGCAAACCCCTCCATGGATGGGGCAAAGTGAGAACTCTTCTCCTTTCCCTTTCACTTTGGACAGATTGATTGATACGCATTTTTGGAAAATGAAGAGTTTTAGAATCTTGGTTTTCTTCCTCTCTGGCGGTCTTGATAGAGTGATGGATTGTCTTGAAAGATTCTCCAGCCCTATTGCAGATAACTTCTGTACCTCATCTGTGAATGCTCGGGTTAAGAGCTCTGTCAGAACTTCGACCAAGTTGTAGGTTCTTGCTGTAAGCAAGATCTGATGGTCATACAATGTCGTCGTCAATCTGACAAGAACGCCCACCAGCCCTTCAAAATAAGAACTTGCATGTCTGCTTGACCTTGTCCCGCTCCTCTGTATCTGATTGAGGCTTTTTATGACTGTAGGAACAGTGTTGCTGTTAATCAAGGCGAGGTTGAGCGTCAGGTTTTGATGAGGAAGCTTCGCCAAAAGATTAGCTGAAACAGCATGTAATTCTGTGATCCTACTAATTTCGGATGGATTCTTGATTAACTTCTCAGGTTGTCCTTGAGTTCTGCAGAGTCTGTCCGACAATGTGTGTCCCATGAAAGCTGAGAGCGCGATGAGTAGCTTGATTGATGCTACACCAAGTTCTTCATTTGTAGTATTGATTAGTTCGATCAAATTGTAACTGGCTTCTGTCTCCTTGACAATTGAAACAATGGTAGCTGATGCCTTTGGGAACTTGATCAAGCACAGCAAGATTCGGATGAAGTTGATGTTCAGGTCATCAGGGCTTATGCTCTTGATTCTATAGATAACGTTGTATACTATGTAGTCTGATGACATGGTGTGGCCTTGCGTGCTGACTGGGAAATTCTCGAGCTCCAGACCAGACTCGAGTATGTTAGCAAGTATTATAGCTGCCTCAGATTTTGAATTCATTGGTTCGCTGTGGGTCATTCTTGTGAACATCTCATCAACCATAGTCTGCATTATGCCAGCTTCAACGAGTATCCCTGCATTCGGATGGTAACAAGATATCTGCTTCAAGGCCTTGAAAGCTGCATTTCTGGTCAGAGAATTTCCACTTTGCACCATTTGGATCAGAGCTGGAGAAGCTGTCTCCGCTACGAACGCCATCCTATCAGGTCCAATAACAATCTCCCCAAGATAACTCGCCATCTCCATTTTCATCTCCTCGCTTCCTGTTTATTCAACATCGTTATACGTTTACTTGTATATAAGTGATAATTCTTTTACCTACCACATTGCAGGAAGAAACGAAGTGGATTATTACCTTCGAATAGATGAGCTAGCAATGGCTCCCAATATCCATTTTCTGCCATGATCTTGATATTACCAGGAAGAATCTCCAAGTTCTTCAAGATCTGATCGGCTGTTTCTGAAGCAAATGCATCTGAGGATTGTCTGTATTTGACAGTGATCAGCATCAGAATACCTCCGGCTACTGTCCCAATCTTATAACATGAAGATTGGCTTTGCGACAGCTCAAGCAGGAGCGACGCAGATGCATGTCTCACAGGTGTGTGATTACTTGACAGCATCTTTATTATTGTTGATATATCAACTG
>JAOWBI010005236.1:0-13096 GCA_028566235.1 Salvia elegans | reverse complement strand
TTTCATTGTCTGTGTCTCGACTTCTTGATTTTGGGAGCTGTAGATCGGTAAGTTGAAATCTTGATTATGCCCATTTTGTGATGTGGTGGGATGAAGAGAAAAGTTTGAATCTTGATGGATTTTGTTGTTTGATTGCTTCCGATCATGATTTTACTTAATATTTATCGGTTTTGCAATGATGCAGGCTGTGGATTCTCACTATTGATTTGAAAGGTGCATGTTAGTTTGAGAAATGGATAGTTTGTGCTGTTTTAAACAGGTGAATGTTTTACAGTTGTTGCTATTATTGCCTTGTTTGAGATTTAATGTGTTGTAGGGTTTTGAATTCTTGATGTTAAATTAGCAATTCATGTGTTTATGATTTATATTTGTGTGGGAGGCTTATTTCTTTAACATGCCTCATGGTATTGCTTGTGCATTTGCTTTTAATAGGAGTTTTAGGAGCTATGGCTTGTGGTGTTTATATGTTAAAGCACACAAAAATCGAGCTTTGATGTGTTTTCCGACATGAATGTGTATCGAATATGCTGTTTTATGTTTTATTCTCAGCAATCCGTAGCATTTTCAGAGTCATACGCCTTTTCTGATGATTCACATTATTAATCTCGTCGTGTATTGTATCAGTTGTTCTCGACTGCCCTTTTTAATCACGGGGGCATGATCAATATATGTTGATTAATTTAAAAACCATTGGTGTTTTCTGTAGCTGACTTCTTCCTTTTCTATAGCACTCAGGAGGGAGTTCAACAGGTGGCTCCGGCAAGGGAAGTGGCAGCCGGAGCCATGTCAAGTTCGGATTCAGTTTGGAAAAGGGTAAAGCAAATCATCCCATGGAAGATTTCCATGTTGCTAAATTTGAACAGTCCCAAGGTCATGAACTCGGGTTGTTTGGTATCTTTGACGGACATATGGGAGATAGCGTGCCCGCTTACTTACAAAAGCATTTATTTTCAAATATAATAAAGGAGGTTAGTCGCGACGCTGCATGACATAAATGTTCTCGTGTTACATTTGCTACTCTCGATCCATATAGGTATTGGATATTCGCTGTAGGACTTTTGTGGTTAGGCGTTAAAGTAGAGTTATGGAATCTTTCGATAAGATATTATTAGTGCATCACATGATTCATATCATTTTCTGTTAATCGAATTTACTGAATCTTAATCCATGAAACCCTTAGCAAAAGTGCAAAACCTTTCTTCTTTGAAGTCACACAACCAAAAAATTTGAGAAGTCCAGCCAGTTGATTGGTTGTACTCTCCAGTTAAAATCGACGATTCATCTATGAACTACAATTTGCTCGTATGCTAAACTAATTCCTTTTATTTTGCGTAGAGTGCAACGTAAAACTACTCCAAATACAAAAGTTGACATTTATTGTAATCTAGGTAGATGGTTGTGGGAAAAATTCCCTTAAACTTGCAGTATCAAAACGCAACGTATACTTATCTATGACAATATAGGGTTTCTTTTTTGTCCCCATAACTTTCCCCTTTAGATCTTTTTGTTCGTTATCAGAATTTAATCAATTCGACGAATGTTATCAGGAGGACTTTTGGAGGGATCCTCTGAGGTCTATTGCTAAAGCTTATGAGAGAACAGATGAAGCCATTCTGTCTCACAACCCTGACCTTGGTAGGGGTGGGTCCACTGCCGTAACTGCAATTTTGATCGATGGTAGACACTTGTGGGTGGCTAATGTTGGTGATTCACGAGGTGTGCTTTCCAGGAGGGGCCAGGCTATACAAATGACCGTTGATCACGAGCCCAACACCGAGCGAGGAAGCATTGAGAACAGAGGCGGATTTGTCTCGAATATGCCAGGTGAGAATCTGTATATGTGTCTCAAATTGGCAAATATCACTTGTTTGGTGTTTGTTTCGCTAAATTCATTTTCTGATGCTGCTTTTACATCCAATCGCGTGTTAAAAACTAAATCTTGAAATGATGACTTTATTACACGTGCGTAAACAGGAGACGTTGCCCGAGTAGATGGTCAGCTGGCCGTATCTCGTGCTTTTGGAGACAAGAACTTGAAGACACACTTGCGATCCGACCCTGACGTCACGAATGCTGAGATAGACGCTGAAACTGATTTCCTCATTCTTGCTAGTGACGGTATATGGAAGGTTCGATTTCTTCTCTGCCTCACCTCTATGTCATCATCTTCTTACCTCCACCCCTCACCGACAGGCTCACTAACGCCCACAAATTTCCGCCTTGCAGGTGATCTCCAATCAAGAGGCAGTTGACATCGTGAAGAAGATCAAAGACCCTCAGAAGGCAGCGAAGCAGCTAGTCAACGAGGCACTGCACAGAGAGAGCAAAGACGACATCTCCTGCATTGTTGTACGCTTCTAGCCTCGTGGTTTTGTACATTGTGCGATACCATCCATAATCCAACAGAAAGATTCATATTCAGACGCTTCTGCTGCCTTATTCGTCTCGCCCCTCCCGTGTGATATCAACGTATTTGCTTGATTTCTTCCTTTTGTGTAGATTTGTTCCATTTTTTCGATTCTGTCGCGTAATTTGCAAGAGAGACTACAGTATATTGGTGTAATAATTGAAGTAGGTTTATACAGATGCTGCCATTTCTGCTGTGGTTTGATCTCTATTGATGAAGATGAAGACGTTTGTTTTAAGGTTTAAATTGATTTTATTTTTTGTTTGTCAGTTGTAAACTAGTGACTGAATTTGATGATAGTAAGATTTTTCAATTCTTTATTATGAGTAGAAATACTTGCATTTTCAATACTTCTTTTACAGTAGTTTTCAAAAGCACCTACGCCGTGATAAAGGTATGAAAATGACGACGATGATGGTGACAACGACGACGATGACGAACTGATCAGAGCTTGAACTCTGTGTTGGCGTCGAATTCTTCAGAAGACGACAGCAGAGGATCCTGTTAAACGTATCTCTATCAGAATTTCGCTAACTATTTGCAGAATAACTTAGCTTCTATACCTGCAAGATTTTGCGAGTGAAGACACGTCGGAGGCGGGCCCGGGCGCATCCTCCGCTGTGATCCTCTTTCTTGAGGGATTCATGTATTTGAAGAAGTATCTCTCTGTAGCTGATCTTCCTCTTGCTCATCACCGCTGCTTTTACTGCCTTTATGAAGGTGTACGTCATCGCCCCCGTCCTGTTCTTGTCCGTTGAGAAAGCCTGCCACACAGATGGCCGGGGCAGAGCCAGGAAATTTTGAGAATTCAAGACAAAAGCATTTAGTGAATAAATTAAAATAAATAAATTATATACGGGCATTTGCCCAACTCTGCCCCGGCTCCCGGGCAGGCCGACATTTTCATGTTACATCTCGTATTTCCTTTTTACGATCATCAGAAAGAGAATACAAACTGTTGTATCTGCAGCCTGTTGATAATCTTCACATGCACTAAAGCATATGGCCTTTCCACCATTTGTGCCTTTAAATGCATTCCTTCCTTCCTCAGGACTATTGTCATCCCATTTATTCCTGACAAACAAAAAAAAAAAAATTGTTACGAACCAAATAGAAGAAGTTATCTCAAAAGACTAGTTTATCAAGAAACAAAACTCATTTAGTCTATCAATCGAAGGATTCATCCCAAAAGACTAGGTGAAGTTGTTACGTGTTTATGTTGTAGACGAGCGGCAAGTCAAGAACCGTTCCACTGTGGCAAGAATCAACGACGGCGTGAAGAGTTACGCCCTTGATCAACGGATTAACCAAAGTCTCATTAATATAGTTATCGAAAATCATGCCATTGGTCTCAAAATCCAACGGACATATTGTCTCATCGAAGCCGTCGATCTCGTCGCCGTGGATGCCGCGCTGCCGGAGTCCATGACCGGAGAAGTAGAACACCAACGAGTCACCCTCTTCAATCCCTCTCATCAGCCACCGGAAACTATCCTCTATGTTCTTCCTCGTCGGCTCAAGGTACGCCTCTTTCTCTACAAATTTTAAATTCCTCTTTAAATACGACATCAGGATTGACGTGCTTTCCTTTTATAGAATAAAACAAAATGTTCTCTTACAGGGAACAATTTTTTTTTCTAAAATCATCCAAAACGAGAATTTGGCAACGTAACAATGGATAAGTAAAATTGAAAAAAAAAAAAAATCTCTTTAAATACGCCATTAGTATTGTCTGTTTCCCTTTTATGGAATAAAACAAAAAAAGTTCTCATTCAGGGAACTCTTTTCTTGGCGACGTAAGAATAGAAAAAGTAAAATAAGAAATTTGACCTGCAAGAATGAGGATGGATTCAGGAGGGAAATGGAATTGGTGGATTAGAAGATCTCTCATGTTCTTCATGTCATGTATAGTCCCCTTGAGTTCGAACTTCTTTTTCTTGTAGCTGATGCAGCAAAGAAGCGCCCGCTTCCCCCTCGCCGCCTGTCTCAGAGTGATCGGGGCAGGCGAAGAGGTGTGGCCTCCGGCGCCCGAGTTTTTCTGGCGGCGTGTGAAGCAGAACCCCTTCGATTCGGCCATGATGTTTGTCTGAATGAAGCTTGCTTTGTTATGCTCAAGACAAGAATATATCATGTTCAGCAGAAGATTGCTTTTGGATTGTTTAATGTGTGATAAGAGGGACATGATTCTTTGTCGTTGGATGAGATTATGGCTTTATAAACAAGAATCAGATTCCCATTTTTGATTTCCTGATAATATAGTACTCCTCCTTAAGGAAAATGTTTGTGTGCTAATTGTATTCCATCCGTCCGCCTTTAAGTATCTCAAGTTTCATTTTCATTTTCCGTCTATTCGCAATTAAATGTCTCATTTACTTTTTAATAGTTTTGGCAATTAACTTTTTCTACCGACCTTTTATTAGATTTCTTAAAATCCAAGTCAACTTATGTCACATAATTTGTCGTGATACATAGAACAAATCATTTCATTCCACAATTTGTAGATGTTATACAGTAGAAAAGAATTTAAACTTGAGCTCCCTAGGAGCAATCTCTTCAACACTATCGTTGCTTCTAAAATTAGAAAAAGTATACACCCAAGAGTTGAAGAATGGTACAACTTCCCAAAACATCAAGAATCAATTATACAGTCTAATTAGGAGTAGATTTCACCGCCTTTATTCTCCTGATAAGAGACTCAGCAGCGTTGCACAAGCTGCTTATTCCAACCAACCTCGTCCTGAATCCATGAGCCAACGTCTCCATCCTTTTCACGTCGTCTTCCAAGCCATTCAGCTCGACAGCCTGCTTCCTCTGGAGCAGCCCATATAGATGGATATAATCCGAATCTGAATTACCACTCCTCACTGCAACTCGTAACAAAGCATCAGATTCCATATCTGTTGACTGTGGATCGAACACAACAGCAAAGCAGCCAAATGCAAGGTCAGGGGTCTCAAACAGTGGATCAACACCGTTGCTTTCGTGATTCGTGGTATTCACTCTAGCTCCTGGAGCTGGAGTGACCGATCTTCTCCTCGTCACCCTCATTATATGTGCCGCCTCCCTCATCCCGCTGAGAAAAGCTCCGTGCATTGTGGCTGGATACTGCTTGTTAGTCGCTTCTCCAGCAAAGAAAACTCTATCTGCAACACTTTCTGCAAGGATATCGTAGTCATCCCCTGAAGCACCGACTGCAACATAAGAATACGATCCGTACGAAAACTGATCCTGACCCCAACGAGTACAAACTGCCTGAATTGGATCCGGAACTGCAATTCCTTTAGGGCTGAAAATGCCCTTCAAAATATCCAACACTTTGTTCACAGATTCAACCGCGGAACTCTTTTCAAACTTAACAGCAGCTTCTCCAGCCACAAGAGCGATAAGGAGCGGCCCACCGGCCACAGCACAATAACTATAAAAAAGAAAGTATTCACCTCTCATACTAGGATCCTCGGTCAAATGCCCAAAGGTATCAATCTCTCCACCCCAAAAATCATACGGAAACAAAATGGCAACTTTGTTCAACAACCCGAAACCTAATCTATCAATTGCATCCATTTTTCGTTGAGGAAGCTCCGGCTCAAAATCAATTGTCCCTCTCTTAAGCACTCCTAGCGGGACTGTGCAAAGCACCATGTCACCTTGATACTCTTGCCCTCCGGCATATACCATAACCCCATCACTGCCGTATCTCACAGAAGTAACTGGCCGTTCATAAAAGATCGGAAGGTCCTCAGCCAAAGCTCTAACAAGCCTCCCATTCCCCCCAGGTATGAAACAATGATCCCCACCCATTTCATAGGGATCATCCTGATCCCAGAAAGCCATTGACAAATTCGACAACAGAGTGGCATTGGCATACTCAAGATTCGCCAAATGCCAATCCAATAACATCCTCTCCAATGGCTCCTCAGCTACATTATACACATGCCTAAACGCCTCCAATGCCGTCCCCAACGAAATATCCACGCTCCTAATTTCCTCCATGATCCCCTGCCTAAGCTTACAAACCCTATCCAGCAACTTATTAAACGAGCTCTCCACTTTCGAATCAACATCAGAATTAACCATTCTTCCATTAGGTAGGTACAAGGGGCATATATCCCTCACCTTATGAAGTGGCAATCCAAGCTGGCGCGCCAAAACACCCAACGGATTCCCATTGATTCCGGTTAACACGCTCCCACCTAAATCCGCAGCGCCAACAACGCTTTCGTCACTTCCGCTCATTCTCTTCGTCCGAACTCTACCCCCGGGCCGGGCCCTGCCCTCAAGAACGACAACCTTGAAGCCTAGGAAAATCAGCTGCCTAGCGGCGACCAAACCGGATAGGCCCGCGCCAATCACGATCACGCTTCCCAGCGGCAATTCGTCCGAAGACTTGTTCTTTACATCCCTGATCGCAGAGGCGATGCCGAAATTGATGTATCCGTAGTGGAGGAGGAAGTTGTAGGCGGAATTCACGAGGTTTTTGTGCTCGACGCGTATGGACTCCAGCACCTGGTCCCTGGTGAGCCAAACGGCGACGTTCGAGCGCCAGCGGGCGAGAATGTGGTTGCGCACGATGATGTAGTTGGCCTGCTCCGAGCCGCCGATTTGCGGAACGACGTTCGCCTCAATTTCTTCCTCCGTCAGCGTATCGACGGGAAACCCTACGGAGATTGCAATCAGGGCTTCGATGTCGACCTCCTTAGAGAGATCGGAAGGACCCCTCCGCTTGCGGAGGTAGCCGGTCAGAGCATCGGCATCGTCGTCTTCGTCGGCAGCGGAGGCGGAGGCGGCGGAAGGCTTAGTGTGGGGGCGGAGAACGCGCAGGCGCGAAGCTGTCGAGGAAATCATATCAGTGAAGATCTTCTTGCGACGACGGCGTCGCTTGCGGGGCTGGGATTCGGGCTGGGCCGGGGGTTCGGGGCTCGGAATGTTTCCGGAATCGTTGGTTTCCATTGGTTCGGCGCCGGTGGTGGAATCGTTGGTTTCCATCGGTTCGGAACTGGATTTGGGATCGGCGTGAGAAGCGACCGGGTCAGGAGCTGCATCACCTTTTGCGGGTATAGGGATGGTGGAGGTGGACTCTGGGATAGTGGTGGTAGACTCCGGCGGCGGCGCCGTGGTTTCCATCGGTGGAGGACGACGACGGGAACGGAAATTAGGGTTTTAAGCTCTTGAAAACGCCTATTGCTTTAACGTTTTAGTGTTTAAGGCGTAGTATTTGGGGAAAATACGTGTCACGATTTTGAAATATTAGTGGTCATAAATATGCAACCATACTACTTCCTCTAATATAAATACTATAATACTTGCGATAAATACACATTATTAAGAATTTTTTTTCTAAAAATGAGTAAGCGTTTCAAAGAGAGCAAATGAGATGCATACCATTGAGGAGCCAAGACCACATTAATCTCAATTTTAATTTACGATGGATTTAGAAAATTGAAGTTGTAGGTTCGAACATAATGAGTAATTAACAATATACAAAAATAACTTTAAGAGCATCGCCCTATGCATCGGGCGGGCTATCGTCCGCCATTGTAGCAAGGCGGACGATGGCTCCTCCATCGTCCGCGAACGATGTGCCTCCGATCCCGCATCGCCGGCAGTTGGTCTACAGCACCACGGCGGACATGTTCGACGAGTACCTTCACGTCGGGGAGACAACTGGCAGCGAGTGCCTGAAGAAATTTTGTAGGGGAATTGTGGAGGCTTACAGCAACACATATTTGCAAAGACCGACTGCTGAGGATTTCCAGGCCCTGATGAAGATGCACGAGACGGTGCACGGCTTTCCTGGAATGCTAGGGAGCATAGAGTGTATGCACTGGGAGTGGAAGAATTGCCCGACGACGTGGAGAGGCCAATTTACTAGTGGATACAAGGGCAGCCACTCGACGATGTTCCTCGAAGCCATCGCTGACCATCGGCTCTGGATCTGGCATGCTTACTTCGGTGTGGCGGGGTCGAACAACGACATGAACGTCCTCAACTCATCCTATCTCTTCACCGAGCAATGCAATGGCAACGGCCCGACCATCGAGTTTACTGCTAACGGACGCCAACACCATATGGCATATACCCGATGTGGCCTGTTTTTTTGAAGACGATCAGCTGCCCAATGGGTTCGAAGATAGTTTTATTTGCGCAAAAGCAAGAGGCTGCTCGGAAGGATGTGGAGCGGACATTTGGTGTGCTCCAAGCACGGTGGGCAATAGTGAAAGGTCCGGCGCGTTTCTGGTACAATGAAGTCATCGCCGATGTCATGTATGCGTGCATCATCTTGCATAACATGGTAGTCGAACACGAAGGTGGAAGAGTCACCGATTGGGGCGATGATGAAGCTGGATCTAGCTCCAGCACGGCGACCCCGCCCCACGTTCGAGGATTACCGATGGGCTATAATGAGGTTCTATTTAGACAGGCCTCAATGCGCAACCAACAAGACCATGCTCGGCTCATGACCGACATGATTGAAGAAGTTTGGGAACGTAACCGTCATTGAGAATTTGTATTTTTTTTTATTTCGTATTGTACTCTTTGAAATTTCAATGAAATGAAGTTTTTTTTTTTCCAAATTTTGTAGTGTTTTATATATTCAAATAAATAAAATGTTTAGGGCGGACTATAGGGCGGCCTATAGAGCAGCCCACTGCAGGTGAATGAGTAAGAGGATAAAATACTATGGGGCGGAGCATAGGGTACCCTATAGGGAGGACTATAAGGCGCGCCATTGTGGATGCTCTAAATTTAATCAAACGCCACTCAATCACTTATTCGAATGTATCCCAACCACAACTTTCAAAATTAATCTAAACTAAAACAATTTTTTTTAATAATTTAATTCCAATTCCAAATGAAATCATGAAGCCAAATTTTGATTCGATAATCCCACATAAAACAAAGTTCCAACTCTAAACCAAGAGCTCCTCGATCAATCTCTTAAAATATTGCATAGAAACTTGAAAATCACAACCAAAATGAAACGAAACCAAACCAAAGATACTAAACCAAGAGCTCCTGAATCAATCTCTTAAAATCCAGAAACGAAGAGCCATCAACTGCAACAGACTCCTCCGCATTCCTCTTCCACTCCACAACATTATTCCTCATCTCCTTTCCCTTGTCCCCATCCATCATCTCCCTCACCAACAACTCCACCTCATCTCTCTTCACATCATTATTTATCTCCATCCCAATCCCCCACTCCACGCACCCGTACCGACAATTCGTCTGCTGCTCCGCGAAAAACGGCCAGAATATCATAGGCACCCCACCCGCAACGCTCTCCAGAGTCGAGTTCCACCCACCGTGCGTCAGAAACCCCCCGATCGCAGGGTGCTTCAGCACCTCCTCCTGCGGGCACCAGCTCACCATCATGCACTACCAAAAAAAAATATAACACCAAACAGTTGTTAGTAGCAGATTTAATCCAAAATAAAAATCCACCAAAAATTATGCTGCTAAATTAATATACATTGTCCTTGGTCTCCGCCAGGAACTCAGGAGACAGCATGGCGGCCTCACCGGATACAATATCCGGGCGAATGATCCACAGAAAGGGCTTCTTGCTATTGGCCAGTCCCCACGCGAACTCGGTCATCTGATTTGCAGTGATGACTGTAATGCTGCCGAAGTTCACGTAGACTACGGACGCAGGCGCCATTGCGTCCAGCCACGCGATGCATTCGGCCTCCTCTTTCCATAGGCTGGATGTGAAGGGTTGGTCGTGGGCGTTGGTGTCTTCTGGCATGAGGTGGAGAGGGCCGACGGTGTAGATTTTGGGGAAGGTGGAGGAGAGGGCGGCGAGGGCGTCACGCTCGAAGGCGGAGAAGGTGTTGATGATCAAGGCTTTGGCTCGGGGCATGGCGGCGGTTTCTTGCATCAGGAAATTCAGGTATATGTCGTCGATGTTTGTGGTTCTGATGAAAGATGGGATGTCGGCGAGTCTTATGTTTTTCAATCCTGCTATCCACTCGATTCTTGTTTCTAGGTATCCGTTCGTCAATTGGCTCATATCTATGTAAATCAACAAAAACAAAGTCTTGTAGAGTTACAAAATACGTAAAGTATAAATTTTTGTTCAAATATTAATTAGTTCTATAAAATTTGACATCTTTAAGTGTCACATGTCTAGCAAATGTTTAAATCAACATTGTTTCATTAAATAAGAAAAGAAAGAACAAATGAACAATCACAAAAATCAAAACTTCCTAACTTAATATTCTATTTTAAAAACTTATTCAAAATACAATTCGATTAAACTTCTTGACTATTAACTTTTTCTTAAAGTAGGTGCAAAGTTTGATCCTTCAAATATTTATATTGCAAAAGGATCAATCGATCAATATCTATAGAAACATTTAGAAGTACACATTTATTATTCAGCACGTCCTAAGCATTGTACTCAGTTAATTTATTATCATAGATATTTAACTCTATGAACGTGCAATTCTAGTAAAATATACCCCACATACAACGCATGATGAAGTTTCCAAATTAATGCATTTAATAAACAACAATATTTTCACTAAACAAATGAAACAATTAGTGGGCTAGCTTCCAAAAATATGCTATACATAAAAATAATGCCACAGGCACAGCCCACATGCTTGCAAATCTTGATGATCTCCATGCTTATTATCTAGTGCTACTATATGCTTTGACAATTGCGAGAGTAAATTAATTAATTAAAGTAGTGTCCGTTTGAATAAAAGTTTATTCACATTTTCCCCATTAGATGTTAGAGTATTATGTACATATGATTTCACCCTTAAATTATTATTATTCGAAATTAATCTACACACCAAAAAAAAAAAAAAAAAAATAAAAAAAAAGCAAATTAGCAAGAAAATTTACACTAATAAATAAATCCGTCAGTAAAAAATGACTTATGAGAGGATTGACGCCGTTGCAATATTTGTAACTAAAACAATAGCAGCAAAGTTTTTTATGCCAATGAATTTTACCAGTGGATTGACGACAGAAAGGTATCGCCTAAAGAAATTTTCATGCTAATACCCAAATATGTGATGACTAAAATCTCAAATTATTTTTGCTTCATCATACTAAAATACTTCAACTATTGGAAATACTATTTATCATCAAAAACAATCACGAACCATTGACATTTTATACATAAAAAAATATAGTACTCCTAAAATAATTAAAATTATAAAGAGTTAGAAAGATTAAAAAATAAAGGAAGAATGAATTAGTACCTTGCAGAGGAGTGTATCCCTTGTGAACAAGATCCTTATAGTGCATATACGCCAAGAGCCCGCAAGCGCTAGCGGTCCAGAACATGACCTCGGGCAGCCCGAAGCGCTCCGCCGCCTTGAGCGTGAAGCTCATCACGCCGTCGGAGACGATGCAGCTGACCGGCGCGGCGGCGGAGGCGTTGAGGTTCTCGATGAGGTCGCAGAAGGGCTCCAGGCAGGCGGTGGCGGTGGAGACGCAGAGCGCGGCAAGGTCCTGCGTGGCGTCGGCGTCGGAGGGCGGGAGGCCGTCGGGGATGGCCTCGAAGCGGAATCCCGGGAGGCCGGAGACGGCGGGGGCGCCGTGGGAGCGGATGAGGCGGCGGTGGTTGTGGTCGGTGTTGACGAAGGTGACGAGGAAGCCGCTGCGGTGGAGGAGCTTGGCTAGCTTGAACATCGGGTTGATGTGCCCCTGCGCCGGGTACGGTATGCACACCGCGTGGGGTTTGGGTTTGGAAATGGATGCCATTGTTTCTCTTCACACACTTATCACCTATGTGAAAGAAGATGTCCACTGGCAATATAAATCTTTGATATAGATCGATATGTAATACTACTATTTAAATAGAAATTGGACTTAGTGAAGAGGATAAAGCTCGATTGCTATATCGGTAAGTTATCGTTCCGCGTTTTATTTTCACGCGAATTTGAGTTCCTGACGCAGTTGAACTTACTTGTAGAAGCGTCCATCTGAAGATACGGAATGATTAATCCACAAACAATAATGTTATTTTTAAATAATAGACTCCCTCGTTCGTCTATTACGAATAGCTTTTGGTATAGTCGATAAGAGTTTTAATGCACAATTGATGAAATAGAATAGAGATTTAAGAGGGAAAATTGTTGAAGTGTTATTAGTGAAAAATATAGTCTACTTTAATAGAACAAAAAAATAATTAAAAATTGAAGGATACTAATTTTTATGGACAGACCATGAAAATAAGATGAATGAAATATATGTCAAGACTGGATACAAGACATTGTTGTAAAAGAGATTGTTATAAGTGCTAATTGAAAACAAACTAACATGAAATAGTATGTGTACAAGAATCACATTTCTTTGAAAGAAACTTAGAAAATCCAACCCAAAATGAAATCATTAACTAAACGAAACCAATAGGTATTGAGTGATGGAATGTGAAGAACAAAACTCAAGAATCAAGCATGCGTATCAAACAAGAGACAAAATTATAAGCATTTAACTGAGAATAGTGAAACTTCTTCTTCTTCTTTTTTTCTTTTTGATAATTAAATCAAATATATATCAACAAAAGGTTTTTTACATCAGAAACTCGGGCATACCCGAAGGAACATGTCAAAAGACAAACCAAAACTAGAACAAACTACTACATCACCGAAAGGTGTGAGAATCGACAACACCATGAGTTATCCGTCAAAACCAGTGTGGCGGGCCTCATTAAAACCCCTTGAGGGAAAA
>JAOWBI010004887.1:0-13384 GCA_028566235.1 Salvia elegans | reverse complement strand
AGTCATTTTTATAGTACAATAGTAATTTTTTATTTGTAGCGTGTGTCAATGTCAGTTGATAAGGATGTGACACCAATGTGTCTATTTCTCCATTTTGGAGTCAAAATGATTTTGTTACATTTGATAAATCATATCGTCGCAGTATTACTCCCTCGTTCTTTGTTAATAGATGTATTTCTTTTTAGCATGGAGTTTAAAAACAGTGTATTAAATAGATAGTGAAAAAAGCAAGAGAGAATAAAGTAAGAGAGATAAAGAGAGAATAAAGTAAAAGAGAATTACTTTTTACTAAAAATAAAAATGACTCAATTAACTTGAAATTTTCTAAAATAGAAAAACGACTTTATTAATATAGAACGGAGGAAATACTATATTCACACCGACACAAATAAGTTTACAATTAAAATGTAATACTATAACACACGAAATATTTTTCTAAATACTATACTCATATAACAATGAATCAACATTCTAATAGAAGTATTTGAAATATTAATTTAATGATAATTACTTACTTATAGCATGATTTTTAGCAAATTTAGACTTTAAAGAATTTAATTTAATTTGTATATAGCATAATTTTGATAAATTATTTAATGATAGTCACAATTATGCCAAAAAATTAACATTTGTCGATTATTGCTAAAAGCAGACACAAGACGACGACCAATTATACAAAAGAAATCATTATTTATCGAATCACCAGTGTATACTATAGCGGAACCGTGGGTGAAAATTAATACTCCCTCCATTACTTGTTAATAGAGGCATTTCTTTTTGGCACGGAGTTTAAGAATAGTGTGTTAAATGGATGGTGAAAAAGTAAGAGAGATGAAGAGAGAATAACGGAAAAGAAAAAATTATTTTTTTAGCAAAAATAGAAATGACTCAATTAATTTAGAATTTTTTAAAATAAAAAAATGACTCTATTAACATATAATGCAGGGAGTAACTCATAATTATGATTCTACAACATCAGTGATAGTGATTCCGAGAGTATTCTTAATTTTAAAAGTATTGATAATTTGATAATGGTAAATCATACACGCTCGTGTTTATAGTAATTGATACTCATTTCAAGGCTAATTTTAGTAAAATACAACTATTAGCATAATTTTGACATCACTATAGATATAATTAAATAATTTCTTAATTAAACCAGTACAAAACCTAAATAAAAAAAAGCAAAATAAAAAAAATTAAGTACTACTCTGTCCTAAGATATTAAAGCAATTTCTTTTGGGCACGAGATTTAAGAAATTGATATTTAAATAGTTAAAGTGGAGAGGGTAAAGTATTAGAGAGGAAAAAAGTAAAGGAGAGGAGAGAGAAAAAAACAAGTGGAGAATACAGTAAGATAGATGATTTTTTGCTAAAAAGGAAATGAGTTTAATATATTAGGACATTCAAAAAAAGAAAAATTGCTCTAATATCTTGGGATGGAGGGAGAACTATAAAGAAATTAATGCCTTTTTTAAACCTTTAAAAAAACAAAGTGCTTCTTATTTTAATTTTCGAAATGAAATGGTTGTTTTATTTGGAACGGGAAATAAATCTATCTTCCAAAACACTCACTCTCTCTCCGGTTTACTTTTTGTGACTCACCTTCTCTCTCTTCTCTCTCTCTACACAGAGCGACAATGGCGTCTCTCTTCAGAGACCGAACCTTCGGCCACTCCAAGAGAGACTCCTTCTCTTCCTCCTCCTCAATCACCAACACCGCCGCCACCGCCTCTCCTTCCTCCGCCACCTCCCGCTTCACCGCTGCCGCCAATTCCACCGCTCTAACCGCTCTCCCCTTCCCATTCGGCGACCTAACCCCCACTCTCTCAGATGCCGACCTCCGCGCCACCGCCTATGAGATCTTCGTCTCCGCCAACCGCGCCTCCTCCTCCAGGCCACTCACCTACACTCCTAGCAACGGCCACACCAATTCCCCCAACAACAACAGCCCCAGCGCCGCCGCCTCGAATGCTAATCTGCAGAGGTCGCTCACGTCGGCGGCTGCGTCGAAGATGAAGAAGGCGCTGGGGATGAGATCCACCAGCTCGAAGCGGAGCTCCGATTCGGGGAATTCGGGATCGGGAGGGAAGGTGAAGAAGCCGGTGACCGTCGGAGAGCTGATGAGGATTCAGATGAGGATCTCCGAGGCTGCTGATTCGAGGATTCGTAGGGGTTTGCTGAGGATTTCCGCTGGGCAGGTTAGGAAAACGCGTTTTCATTCCCAAACTGGGGGAAACTAGATTTGATTTTACCGTTTGGACTACTTATTTATTTTGACTGCAGTGATTGAGCTCGAGTTTGTAATTTTGTCGTTTTTCAATAAATTTTGTGTATGATCTAGGGTGTGCAGTATCCAAACATTGACAATTTTGCCTTTTAGGAGTCAAATAGAGATTTCTGTATGTTTAATGCATGTGAGAACTGGATTCGTGTGCTACTGTGATCTACTTAATGTGCTTGGTGAATAAAGTCGATATTCAGTTAATGTTTGCTGATTTGTTGTTATTCTTCCTATTTTGGTATATGTTTACTCGATTTTGTCTTCTCTCCAGTGTAAATCTCGGTTTGTTTAGTCCAAAGTCTTGTTTTTTGAAGAGGCTGGTTTTTTGCTGTAAAATGAGATTCTAAGCTGGAAAAATCCAACTTTGTTTCAAAGCTTATCAGTTATCACAGACCTTATTTTTGTTAACTTATGGGGCTTGAAGTAATCGGTGAATTAGCCTCATTGCTTGCATTTGATTATGCTGCTGCAGCAGCAGCAACAGAAGGTGTTTTATGTGTTTTTTAGTATCTACTGGTTGGACTATTGCAAATTATTGCTAACTACTGATTAAATAATTTCTAATTGCTTCCTAACAGTGACACATCTTAATTTTTACACTTCTGGGATGCTGACTTTCAACCTAACCTTTACTGATGTCTTACTATGCATTAAATGACATGTAATGCTGCATGGAACCTGCCAAAGTCTAGATGTCAGTGTGACCTAGAAGTTAGGCTGATATCTGGAGTCGTATCTGAATTTTCTTAACTTTCTCTCTACAATATTTTGAGAAATGCAATTTAATTGGTTTGTGTGGAGAATTAATTAAATGAAGATTTGTCCTTATATTTGTCCTTATTGTGTAGGTTGGGAGAAGAAATGAGTCGATGATTCTTCCACTGGAGCTATTACAGCAATTCAAAGCTTCTGATTTTACTGATCAAGATGAATATGAAGCATGGCAGAAGAGAAACCTTAGAATGCTGGAGGCTGGTCTTCTGCTGCACCCTCACTTGCCGCTTGAAAGGGGTAATACTGCTGCTCAACGACTGCGACAGATAATTCAGGCAGCCTTGGATCGGCCGATAGAAACTGGGAGAAACAATGAGTCCATGCAAGTTCTGCGTACTACAGTAATGGCGCTGGCAAATAGGATGTCTGATGGTGCCCCACTTGAATCTAGCCACTGGGCAGATGGCTTCCCGCTGAATCTCCGTCTTTATGAAATGCTTCTAGAAGCATGTTTTGATCTTAATGAGGAGACATCCTTTGTAGAGGAAGTTGATGAGCTCATGGAGCTCATAAAGAAAACATGGGGAGTCCTAGGGCTGAATCAAATGCTGCACAATCTATGCTTTACATGGGTTTTGTTCAATAGATATGTTGCAACCGGGCAAGTTGAAAACGATCTATTATGTGCTGCCGACAGTCAACTTGCTGATGTCTCCAAAGATGCCAAAATGACTAAAGATCCAGCTTATGCTAAGATATTGAGTTCTGCATTGACGGCCATGTTGGGTTGGGCCGAGAAAAGACTCTTGGCTTATCATGAAACATTTGACAGTGGGAATATTGATTCTATGCAAAGCATTGTGTCCATTGGGGTAGTGGCTGCTAAAATATTGGTTGAAGACATCTCAAATGAGTATCGCCGAAGAAGGAAAAATGAAGTGGATGTGGCTCTTAGCAGGATTGACACTTACATTAGGTCATCCCTTCGCACTGCATTTGCTCAGGCAAGTTGAGATATTATTAGTAATTTGAGGTGTAGTTTGCATGAAAGTGAATCCAAGACCATCATCACTTTCATGACACTATCTTAATGATTACTGCATTATACAAAACCACCATGCATTATGCTCTAAAGACTGATAACCTCTTTTATCTGATGTTACCTGAACTTCAATATTTCTTTGCAGTTCTCATTTCCCAGTTTCTTTAGTTATGCGCAATAGTGACTTCTATAACATGTTTTATATTTGATGTACAGATGATGGAAAAGGCTGACTCTAGCAGGAGAGCATCAAGAAACCAGCTGAATTCCCTTCCCGTCCTTGCCATCCTGGCCAAGGATGTTGGCGAGCTTGCAGTCAAAGAGAAGGACACATTTAGTCCTATCTTGAAGATATGGCACCCCTTTGCTGCAGGGGTTGCTGTTGCCACTCTACACGTTTGCTACGGGAACGAGCTGAAGCAGTTCATTTCGGGCATTACAGAATTGACACCTGATGCGGTACAAATTTTGAGAGCTGCAGATAAGTTGGAAAAAGATCTGGTCCAAATTGCAGTTGAAGACTCGGTGGATAGTGATGATGGTGGGAAGGCCATTATTCGTGAGATGCCTCCTTATGAAGCTGAAGGCGTGATAGCCAATTTGGTAAAAGCATGGATAAAGACGAGATTAGACAGGCTAAAGGAATGGGTTGATAGAAATCTTCAACAAGAGGTATAAACTTGAAATCCAATTTATGCATCAAGCTAGAGGTGTACGATACAAATCTGAACACTATTTGAATCTATTACTTTTCTACTTGATAGGATTGGAATCCCCGAGCAAATCAAGAGGGATTTGCTCCTTCAGCAGTAGAGGTTCTACGGATAGTCGATGAGACATTAGAGGCGTTCTTTGAGCTGCCGATACCGATGCATCCTGCAATACTTCCGGACTTAGTGGCTGGCCTCGATAAATGTCTTCAATATTATGCAACTAAAGCAAAATCAGGCTGTGGTAACATTGCTTTGATCTATATGAAAATCTCTTTCCTGATATATAAAGTAAATTTTAGCAATCAATGAGTGAAATATAACTAACTGTCCATGTGCAGGATCAAGAAACGTGTATATTCCTACAATGCCAGCCTTAACAAGATGCACCGTAGGATCTTCCTTCAACTGGAAGAAGAAAGAGAAGTCAGCCACCTTGCAGAAGAGAAATCCTCAGGTGGCTACTGTCAACGGAGATAGCTCCACTGGGGTACCACAGCTATGTGTACGTATAAACTCGTTGCATAAAATAAGATCAGAGTTGGAAGTTGTTGAGAAAAGAATAATTACCCTGTTGAGGAACTCGGATTCAGCCCATGTAGATGATTTCTCGAACGGGCTGGGGAAAAAGTTTGAGCTCACCCCGCCTACTTGCATCGATGCAGTACAACAGTTGTCCGAGGGCCTGGCTTATAAAGTCGTCTTCCATGATCTAAGCCATGTTTTATGGGATTCTTTATATGTTGGCGATGTTTCATCATCAAGGATCGAGCCTTTCCTTCACGAACTTGAGCGGAATCTGACCATCGTGGCTGACACTGTTAACGAGAGAGTCCGTACACGCATCATAGCTGACGTAATGAGAGCTTCCTTCGATGGGTTTTTGTTGGTGCTGCTCGCTGGAGGCCCATCACGCGCCCTCACCAAGCAGGACTCAGCGGTAATAGAGGATGATTTCAAGGCCCTCACAGATCTTTTCTCGGCCGATGGGGATGGTTTGCCTGATGATATAATCGATAAATTCTCCGCCACGGTGCGAAACATCCTCCCACTTCTGCGAACAGACACAGAGAGCCTCATTGATCGGTTCAAACGCCTGACCTTGGAAGCATACGGCTCCTCTGCCAAAGCTCGGCTCCCTCTACCTGCAACATCGGGGCAATGGAGCCCGACTGAACCCAACACTTTGCTACGAGTTCTGTGCTACAGGAACGACGAAGCTGCAACAAGGTTTCTGAAGAAAACCTACAATCTGCCCAAGAAGCTGTAAGCTGTCACAGACACCATCAAATCTGCCATTACCAGGCTAGAGTTTAACTTGGTCAAAGGTGCAAGCACGCGTTCGTGTCGAGTTAGCATCGTCTGCAACCTTCACCCTGGTGCAACTCGAATACCTAAGGTTGCATCATTTTCTTGTACAGATTTGGAGTCCTAGAAAAAAGTTGGAAGGATGAATATTTCAAGGTTTGCTGTGAGATTGCATTTATTCATCTACATATCTATTGAAATTATATATTTAGGCAGTAGATTGACTGCAATATTGATTGATTGAATTGAGCCTATATTCATTTGTTCTTTAATGGTTGTTTTTTTTTGTTTGTCTATATATGAAATTGGTGTTTTGTGATGTATTATACGCTGAATTTACGAGTCTGAATTTTTCTACATTCACATTTTTTGCAGTTTATTATTTTTACTTTATTAGTACTATATTTTTCTTTATAAGCTATAAGCTATACCTTCTTTCAAAATTTTCGTATTAGTTTTAAATAATGTTGCTTTGGGCTCACTCAGCTATTTTCCCGGGCCGACGACATGACTGTCGGAAATTTCTATCATAGAATGTATTGATATATACTCTAAAGAAGCTAGCTTTTATTAAACTAAACTAAACAAAACAAAACAAAAAAATGTAATGTAAACGAATCAGCGTTTCTAACTTTGAATTGTAAAATCCAGAAATGATAAAATTTGTGAGAATTCAACCCTCTAACAATAGCACAAGGTTATATTATGAAACTGTGATAAATTGCTCAAATTTATCTGTGGCTCAAGTCTTTAACTAAAAGCCCAAACCATGACCCAATCCAGATGCAATATCGACGAAGCTAAGCGTGTCTGATCCATGATGGTTTGCTACTTCTCTCTTACTTCATCCTTACATAAACTATTTATTTTTCTGTTTCCAACACATTTATTTTTGCTTACATTCTTGGCTTTTGTCACGCCTTTGCTTCGACTTGAGATTTCTTTCAATCTGCAAGTCTGATACAATTCCATGAACCTAAGCCGTTGACATTATTTTTGTTGACTTTTTTCCTTAGTAAAGAATTCAAGTTTTTACTTTAAAATAGAAAATTATCCAAAGATTAAAGATTTACTTAACCTACATGCAAATATATTGGCCTTTCCCTATTGATTATTGCCTCCTTCCAAGTGAATGTCAACTTACCTTTCTCTCCACCGACTATTAAAAGTATAATAATCGATAATTCCAAAAATAAATTCTACAAAAATGAATGCATATTTTTAAACAATCAAAAGAATGAAATGATGTTGATCACACTACAAAATTGTTTTGGCACAGAATAACACATATTTGATGTGTATTTCATAAATACTCCTAATATATGCAGAAAGTATATTTCTAGAAATCATGTTAACATATTAAAATAAAACTATAAAATATTCTTATTAATATCCATTTATATCCATAATGTTATAGCAGCATATTGTTAGACTAATCAGTAAAAATGGTAGAAAATACACCCAACACACTAAAAAAAGACTGACATAGGAAAAATGAGCCAAAAAATTGTAGTCGTCTCATTAAAAAAGAAAGAAAAAAAAAACATAACACTGAAACATGTAATATCACAAATTGCAGAATACTATAGTAGATAATAAAACAAAAACAACTTTACTATTCCCATATTTACGTAAATATAAAAACTTGTAAACCAAAACAAAACTCCCCACAAATTCGGCAAAGCAGAAAACTTGATTTACAAAACAAGATCACGTATATTATTACATCTGAAAGGAGGTAATGCCTGCCTAGATTCAAGGCCACATGATCCCACCATTTCTCTACCTCTATAAAACAAGAACCTCATGCCCCCAACACCACCACCACACACTCACACAACACACACTACTTCATTGAGGGATCACATACCAGAAACCATGCTCCGCCTCGTTTTGTCGGCCGCCGTCCTCCTCCTGCTTGCTACACCGCAGGGGGTGTCTGCGGCCGGCCCCAAGCCCAAGAAGGTCAAGTGCAAAAACAAGAACTACCCTTCTTGTCTCAACAAGGATCTCTACTGCCCCACTACGTGTGCTCGCGACTGCCTCGTCGACTGCAAGTCGTGCCAGCCCGTCTGCCCTCCCTCGCCTCCTATTCCGCCCCCTAAAGTGAGCAAAGTTAAATGCAAGGACAAAAACTACAAGAAGACTTGCAGCCAGCAGCTCCTCTGCCCCGACGATTGTCCCTCCACGTGTGTGGCTGACTGTGTCTCGTGCAAGGCTGTCTGCCCCGCAGCTCCCCCGACTCCAGGCTACAGCCCGCCCCCGCCACCTGTGACTCCTCCTAGCCCACCTCCTTCATCACCACCGGTGGTGACTCCTCCGAGCCCAACTCCTTCGCCACCAGAGGCGACTCCTCCTAGCCCAACTCCTTCGCCACCAGAGGCGACTCCTCCTAGCCCAACTCCTTCGCCACCGGAGGTGACTCCCACCCCACCTCCAGTTGTTGCCGGAGTTAAGAGAGTTCGTTGCAGAAACAGAAATTACCCGAACTGCTACCTCATGGAGCACCGGTGTCCAGAAGATTGCCCCGGAACTTGTGAGGTTGATTGTGTCACTTGCAGTCCGGTTTGCAGTAAGCTCTCTCTCTCTCGCCTCTCCCATCTCTCACACACACACATTCATGTTGGCGTTTAACATTTTTTTTGCAACTTAAATAGATTGCAATAGGCCGGGAGCAGTTTGCCAAGACCCAAGATTCGTTGGCGCTGACGGGATCACGTTCTACTTCCATGGCAAAAAGGACCAAGATTTCTGCATCGTCTCCGACACCAACCTGCACATCAACGCTCATTTCATCGGTAGGAGAAATGAGAACATGGGAAGGGACTTCACCTGGGTCCAGTCGCTCGGGATCCTCTTCGACTACCATCAGATCTCGATTGGCGCCAAGAAGACAGCTACCTGGGACGACGCTGTCGACCGCTTGGAACTGTCTTTCGATGCATCACCCATCTTCCTTGACAAGGGTGAGGGCGCAAGATGGGAACCGGAATCTGCACCCGGGATAAGCATCACCAGGTCCCTCGACACGAACGCAGTGGTGATCGAGGTGGAAGGCAACTTCCAGATCAAAGCAGCAGTTGTTCCCATCACCAAGAAGGAATCCATGATTCACAACTACGGGATCACAGACGAGGACTGCTTCGCCCACCTTGATCTCGGGTTCAAGTTTTACTCGTTGAGCGGTGAAGTGAAGGGAGTCCTGGGACAGACATACGCAAGCAACTACATCAGCAGGGTGAAGATGGGAGTCAGCATGCCTGTTTTGGGAGGACAGAGAGAATTCGTATCTTCGAACCTCTTCTCCACGGACTGTGACGTCGCTAGGTTCAAGGGGACGCAGCTGATGAGTTCTTCGAACAATTTTCAGCATGCAAGCTTAAACTGTGCAAGCGGCCTTGACGGCCGTGGAGTGGTGTGCAAGAGATAAGTCAGTTTCATCGACACTATTTGAGGCCGCTGAATGTTATTGTGCCATAAAAATATAATAACATAGTATCATATCCACACAAAATAAGCTTTTTATCCTATTATTCCTTGAATAAAAGTAACATGAAATCATGTTTATCTCATTTGTGAATCTAAATAGAAAGTATATATGTACCTTGAATACGATCTCCTTTGATCGATTCCGGCTTAACCGTGTTCCTGCGCTACAAGAAGTTATCTTGTTGATGTAACAAATTCTATTATATTTAACATCCGTTTCTTTCCTCTGCTTACTCGTCTCCTAGTTTCAGTGATCAGGTCAGAACTCATACACTACTTGAGACATAAAACAAAGCAACTAAAGCAAACAATACAGAAAATATACAAAAACGTTTATAGAAAGTGAAGGAAAAGCATTCTTATTCAATTTAATGCAAGAAATGCTGGACAACAAACCACGAATTACGGGGACTACAAACTAGTACAATCACATTCAGTTGGAATATAGCTTTTTCGACATGAATACAAAGCCGATATCGTGAGATCTAATCAAGCTTGCATGTGAGAACAAACTTGACTCGGAAGGTATTAAAATGCTACATATTGTACACAAAGATACTTGGAACGTAATAACCTGAGCCGCTGGCATCTGTACCCGCTATTTGCAAATCACGACTGCATTCATTCAGTTCGGGTGGTAGCCTGTGATTTAAGGCACTCCTTCACGATCTCTTGTATCCTTTTCTTCATCAGCTTATCTTTCACACCGGCAAGCATGTTACGGTAGAACATTTCTAGGTGTGCGAGCTTTCTCTGATCCGAAGATTCCAGCATAGCCTCCCACTCTTTTGCAATATCAAATTTAGTGTTCTCCTGTAGAGAGGCTACTTCGTGGTCTTGGAGAGGCCTCCCAAAAATCGAACCATGAAGCATGCTTGCATATCTTTCCACTACGGAAAGTTTTGACTGGAGAAGCTGCATCTCAGCCATTGCCGCGGACAGTTTTTTATCTGCTTCCACACTTCCTTCGGGAGTTTTTTCTCCAACAGGCTCGGTTTGCTCCACATTGTTTGCTTCCTCTTCTTTAAAATCCTCAGAGAGAAGAGGCCATAATGCTAAGGTGGGGACGTAGCAATCGTCCGTCCTACCATTTCCAAGGACACCACTCCGTCCCCTACCCCACGACCAGAGCTTATACCCGGAGTCTGCAACAAGAACCGTGTGGGCAGCACCGCACGCAACCTGCAAAGGCTCTGGGAACCGGGGGTCGTATACCCCATTGCAAGGTATCAATAAAGGAGAAAGAGCATCTCCCGCATCTGCCCCAAAATACCTAGCATCGGGACATAAACCTAGGCCCCTCTCCATTCCCCAAGACCACACTTCTCCAGCAGACGAGACGACACTCGTGTGGAACAAGCCACAATCTACCGATACCAGGAACACACTCTCCGGCAATCCCTTTACGAGTTGAGGGGACGTTAGATTTTGGGTGGTTCCATGACCAAGCTGCCCATTGTCCCCCAAGCCAAACGTCCAGCAAACACTTTCTAAAGTGTCACTCGGTCTCTTCCTCTGAGCCAGCAGAGCCGTATGCGACTTACCACAAGCTATATCGTACACCTCCCATGGGGATTCTAAGTTGAAAGTTTCCACCAATGCTGGTTGCCACCTGCTCTCTGTATCCCCCAACCCTAATTGTCCGTTGCTGTTAACTCCCCAGGAGTAGCACAGCAGGTCGCCGCCTTCATATGCCTCTCCAGCACTGACTAATGCAACAACGTGCTCGTCACCACACGCCACCTTAACAACAGTGTGTCCATGGAAATCCCAGACCGGAGCTGGCGCTGGGATACTTTCATGTTCAAGGTCTCCTTCCGATGATCCGGTCTGCGGAGGATGGGGACAGTTCCCCCACATCCAAAGCGACCCAATATCGTCTATCGCCAGTGACATCATTCCCCCAGCTTTGACAGATGAAATCTGCAAGGTTAAGTGAAAAGCTCAACAATTACTTCAGTGAAACGCTCGGGGATGATTGAAAACCACACCTAGATCACACCTTAAGTGGCTTCCCTCTCTTCGTTTCATAATCTTGTGCTGAAGAACTCGGGGACCCCAGTCCAAAGAAACCGTCTAATAAGCGAGGCACCATAGAGTTTTCTCCGGTAGCACCAATTTGGCCATCCATATCAGGGTCAAGGAGCACAATTTGGGAATGAAATGAAAATATTCAAGACGACATATAGATAAGTATCAGAGCACGTATTTAAGAACTTGTAATAAAGGATACATGAGCCATAACCCCATCCCCACACTGATCCATCATCTGCCATTGCAGCAAGTTAGTGGAAAGACAAAAGCAAACATTTACACACCACTATATTCTACTAATCACAATACAAACCACCAACAATTCCAAATTCAACAAAACTATGGCAATTAAAAAAGGTCAATTTCATTCAAGGTTAGAAAACTATTGGCAACAAAAAGAATCATTAAACAAATCAATCAAATTTCATAGCTGCAACTTGATTGTTACTTGCTTCAGATAGTCCAGTTTTATCGATGTAAAAAATCTTGATATCAGCAACCATTCATCATAAGTAAAAAAAAAAAACATCAAAAAAACAAAATTCAATTTGTTCCACTAAATGGTAATGCCATTGCCACCACTAATTCTTGACAGCTGAAACCAACTCTCAAAAATCTAATCTTTACCAAATCAAAAGAGTCCCAAATATCAATAACACCCAAAACATCAACCAAATACTAAGATTGAAGTAAAAAAGGAAAGAAACTGAACCTGCAAGAGCAAGACTGTGATAAGCCCCAGCAGCAATTGCAACAATCTTGAGCTTCTCTTCCCTTTCATCATCGACACCAAAGAATCTGACACGAACCGGAAGGTCCCGGTCCTCCTCCGAACCGGTTCCAAGCCGGCCGAATGTCCCTCTCCCCCAAGAATACACCTTTCCATCACCTGCACGACATTATATCCAAAATTCACACTTTACCCACTCAACTGCGTGAAAACCAGAGAGAGAGAGAGAGCTGACCAGTTAGGGCTAGAGTGTGTGCTTCTCCGGCAGAAATCGCTACGATTTTTCTCGAAAGATTGGTGGACTGTATCGGGATTTCATCACTTTGCTCCATGTAGTACTATAATTTAGAGATAGGGAGAAAGAGAGAGAATGTATAATTTCACCTTCAAAATTCTTTTATATTATAGAGGTATGATAGTTATAATTATTTTTCATAATAGATTCACGAAATATTAGTTTTAAGAAAAAAAGTCACTCGAGAAATTGATGTATATAGGTTGTGATATTATTAGAGGGACACGAGAAGCCGTGTGCGCTTTGAAATTTCAACGATAATATAAATTTCTCTATTTTCGTGATAAGGTTATAGATAAGCACAAACAATTATTCAAAATTGTAATTTAAGATAAGTTGTCATCATATGATTAGTAATTAGTAAATACAGTATTTGTTTATTAGTATATGTGTCTTTATTATTACTTTTAATTGGAAATGTTTTCCGTGTGGGAAACTAAGACTAGATAAAGTTTAAGAATATTATCAAATGTGTCGGACACATAACTTTTTGTTTGAAAATCCTTCCAAAAAAAAAACTTTTGTTTGAAAATATTTTCAATTGCAAAAATTTACCATTATATCTTATAGTATATTTTTACTGTCAGACTTTATAAAATATGGGCGGACGACAATTTTCCATATTTCAGGATTAACTTAATCAATCTGATTAAATTATGATGACATTGTCAATTATATCAAAATGGTTGATATAGCTTTTTAATGGTGATAGTTGGAGGATAGAGCGCCTATTGTGAATATTCTATTCCCTCCGTCCCAGGGAAGATGACCCATTCCT
>JAOWBI010004841.1:0-13470 GCA_028566235.1 Salvia elegans | reverse complement strand
TCGGACGTATAGAAAACAGATCAACATGAAACTACTCAAACTCCATGCAACCGACATCTCAGATTTAGATCCAGAAGCAAACCAACAAACGTGAGGAGATCCAAACGTTAAACTCAAATCTAGTCTAGAAATTAGAAACCAAACAAATCAAACTCAGAGAAAAATAAGCTCCAACTCAAAAAACATCAGAGATCTGAATTAACTCCAAACAAAAGCTCCATTTCATAAACGATCTTTAACAATCTCAACTTAAACCACGAAAATCTCAAACTCAGAACTAAGATCGAGCAACAAAACGAAAAACACAAAAGTTATCTAAGAGGAAAACAACTAAGATTCAAAAATTATCTGGCAAAGAAAAACTAAAACAAAATAGCAAATGTCTCGACCCCTCGGAGTTTAAGAAAAACACAAACAGAGGAATAATTCTTCGAAGATTCAGCTCCCTCCTTCCTAGAAGAAGATTCAGTGGCTGCTAGCTTCCTTGCTCTATACTATCTACTGCCTAAGTGACTATGAGAATGAAGAGTGTAAGTGATCGAGTATACTTTCTTCTTCATGTCCTACTCTATTTATAAGATGGCTCATGCACCAATCCCTAGGGCAAAGTCCTCCTGATTTGGCGTTAATGCCCCTTGCCAAAAAGAGCATCTCTCCTTTCTCTCTCATCTGACTCATCATCTCATGTCTTCATGTAATTGGCTTCTCTTGATCAACTTGCTAGCTCGCCAGGCTCAGTTGCTCCGCTTGTCTCCAAATGATCAGTTTACCTTTGGTTCAGGCCAGTTTTCCGCTTCTCTTCCAAATTGATCAAGTTGCTTCTACACTCGGCTGCTTCAATACTTTCCAGTTCCTGCACACTTAAACGTCTGCTTTTTCCAACCTTAGTACCCCAATTAGTGCAATAACCACCAACAAACCATGCTTGAAACGAGCCCTATCAAACTGCTCACACTTAAATCATGCTTGTCCTCAAGTATGAAAGAACAAGAAAAACAAAAAGGGCAAGTTACATGCATGGTTCCCTTGACCGACACCTAGAAACAAAAAAACAAACTATACTCTCTATTAGACTCGACACAGAATATACACACATACACATAAAACATTCAAACAGACATTCACATTTTTTATGTCTGAAACTGGCTGCACTTCTAGCACATCCCCCACAAGCTCAAGGTCACTCCAATTGTTTTGCAGTCTCAAATTCCTTCATCCTCTTTGCGTAGTTTGATTAGTCTGTCAGTTTGTCAAGATAGCCCCTATTCTAGCCAACTATTGGATTCACTCGGTCACTCATTCCTCACCAGCAATGTTAGGACCATTCTCTCATTCATTTTTCCTTACCACTGATGCCTTGAGTTCTGCTGACAAAGAGAAATTCCTTAAGGTCTTTTCATTCGGTTGTAACGGGGCCAAGGGCTCGTGATATGCATAGGTGGGAATCCTAGGGGTTCTAAGTTCAAGAAGTGTAAGAAAAAATCTGTGAAGGACAAGTGAACTTAGAGACAAAAATCAGGAGCAACCTCCCTTTACAATTGTTTCATCCTGTCTAAAACTATCCAATGGTTGTTTTGGCCTTATTCAACTAACTTTTCCTTTTAAAGGGAAGGGCTATAAGATGCTCTGCTATAATTTTCTAACAATTTTCTTTCCTTTTTTTTTTGGGTCAGGTTACAACTTTTCTCCTGCCCGTTTTTTTCTTCTTTTTTTTTTTTTTCCGGGTCAGGTTACATATATCTCCTGCCCTGTTTTCTCTTATCTTTCTTTTCTTTATATTCCCTTGTTTATCACTACATTCTAACCCAGCTACCCCCACTCCTGTCCCTTTATTCACATAGCATGAAGGCTAAGGGTTCAAAATGAAAGGGTAATTCTGTATAGGCTAAACTTTGCTAACTTAGGGGTGCCCTTACAATGAGGCAGGTTTAGTTTGTTTGAAAGAAATAAGCTCAACTGGCTTCTCCTATTGCCTTTAGTCCGTACTCCCCTATGTCATTTCCCTCTAAGCATCAAGTGGCAGCCACTCTGTTCTGTTTCGTAGAAATTGTTCTACTCTAGGCTTTTAACTCACTTTTTAGAGGGCTTCACAGTTGGTCTAAAGTTTGGGCTCTTCCATCGTTCTCACTTCACTCAAACTGACTTCAACTTGTCTAAAAAGAGGGGTCTTACAGATCAACATGCAATGTCCTCTTCATTCACTCTTGCTGAGGGGTTTATGTTTTTCATTACAGCCAGCTCATACATCTTAAGAAGATCTACACAGACTTAACTAGCTTGTCAACTGGCCTATCAACTGATCAACTCAAGATTCGACATGCTTCGTTCAATTTGATCCAGATAAATAACAGGTACAGCAGTCATCATGCATAATCAAGCCAATTCTCATATTATCATGCTTCTATACCTAAACTCCACACTACCCCTCCCCCCCTCACTTTATCCTGGCTTGCCCTCAAGCTAACGCGATAAAGTGGAAAAGAGGAATGAGTGTTGCAAAACCAAAACACAAAACATCAAAACCAAAATAACAAATTCAAAATTCACACACTTAGACCGAGCATCGGGCTAAGTGGGAGAAGGCATCAGTCAGCAGTCCTGGGGTTTGATTCATTTCTTCCAAGCGGTCTTCTGTTGTGGATGGGGAAGCACCTTGCCGTTGTGGGACTACGTGTCTGGCCATCAGGGACACCATTTCTCGCACCGAGTAGACCGCCGCTCTAACATCCTCCTGATGTTTAGTTTGCAGCTCCAACTAGGTTGCCTGCATCTTCGTTCGGGCATCAGAATCTTGGGCAAGTCTCTCCAGCAGCCCCTCTATCCTTACACTTCATCCATCATCCTTCTCTGCTGGCCGAGCATGTGTCTCAGGCGTAGCAGCCTCGATCATAGCTTGTATAGCGGACGTGGCAGCTTCGGTCGGTGTTCTGTTCTCTTCCTCAATAGTATTAGGCTTTGGCACCGTGGGTTTGGTCACCCTGTAGAAACGGAGCCTCCCGCCTTTCCGCGTCATAATACCCACATTGACAAAGAAGTCTGTGTTGAACGGCTCCGGTTCTGGGCAACAAGTCAGCCTTGGTATATTTCTGTCAATATTCAAGTCAAAACAGTTTCTGCATAGGGCACCCAGTGTATGGCAGATGTTCAGGTGGTGGGAGACGCGTTTGGCTATGTTGTGGCAGGTCCGAGCAATCCAATACCCCAAGTGTACTTTCCTCTGCTCCTTCATGCACCACATGAAGTATAACTCTGCTTCAGTGACGGTGCTGGCTATGTTGGCTTGGCCCAACAAATTGTGGCCCAGAAAAACTTGAGCGAGATGGAGGATGGGGTATTTGATGCAATCCACTCTGGACGTTGTGGGTTGGTAGTCCTTAGTGCCTTCTGGAACGAGTAGTTCCCAAGCGGCTTGGTGGTTGAATTTTGGGCTCTCTTTAGGTTGACCAATGTCTCTCCAAGAACTCTGCCTCACCTCTCACAGTGTCCAGGGCGGGTTGATATAGCTGTTTCACAGATCGCGCCCTCTTACTCGTTGAAACTCAGCCACTACACTCGCTGTTCATTTTGGGGTCTCAGAACTTGGTCATCCGTTCCAGTAGCTGTTCATCCACGCGGATGTGTATATTTTCAAACAGTGTCCTGGCCACCTCTGGCCGCTGCTCCAATGTACTTCTGACTTCCTCATGTCTCCTCTTTGAACGACGCTCAAATCACAGCGCCTCGTCTTCCACAGTAGGGTTCCTTTCTTGAATGACCAAGGTTGAGGATTCCTGCCTTGGCTTCTTCTTCGCTGGGGTCGTAACTGTTTTCCCCTTCCTCTTGCGTTCCCTACTTTCTTGTTCACTACCAGCTGCCTCAACGGGGGTATCGGTCCGTCTCCGGCTTACCAAGTCGTCTATTGGTGTGAAAAAGACATCATCTTCTTCTTCTATCTCCTCATCCACGATGAGTCTCCTTCTGCGAACCGAGCCTCTAGCCGCACTCCTGGCTGGGCTATCTACATATCCCCCAGTACTCTGACCTGGCCCTCTTCCTTGTCGTCCCTCTTCAGATCTCCTCTCAGAGGTTTCTTCTCTAGTCGGCTTCCGCTGGTAAGTGCGGACAGTAGCTGCTCTGGCTTCAGCAGCCTCCTCACTATGAGACACCTTCTCAGTCTCTTTCTCCTCATCAGTCACAATTACCAACTCTTTTCTCTCCGGTACTTCAGCAGTTGTTTCATCCACCCTCTGGGTAGGGTTCCAACCAGCATTCCGGTTCTCACCTACTTCCATATCGACCCTATCAGTCTCAGAATTTCTTGCAGCCATGTTCGCTGCGACCTCCTCGGGGGTGAGTAATGGTTGCTTTGCCTCTTCTGTAGGCTCACTCACTGTCGCTGTTTCCATGGGAATCGACTCAAAATGAGTATCCTCCAGTACTCCAGCTACAGAACTAGGCTCCACCTCCGTGGCTATCTGTCTGACAATATCCATAACTCCATCCATCTGGACGGTGGGCTCCTCTACGTTTCTCTCGGCGGTTGACAATTGTTACTCTACCTCTTCACCCTTTTCCAGTGGTCCTCCCATCTCGTCCACTACATTGTCTTCGTCCTCGATTACAGTGGTCGCCTAGCTGCGCTCCTTCTCTGCGGCTGCATCGCCAATCTCCGTGCGCAGAGGTTTTAAAACTTGTTGTACGGTAGCAGGAGGTGCGGAAGTGGCTTTAATTTGGGCTAAGAACAAAGCAGGGTCCACGTGTGTGTTCAACGACTGGATCATCCTCAAAAGCTCTTCTCTGGAAAATGTGAGGGTAGAAGGGCGATTGTTCTCTAAAACATCGGGCGCTGTGTCGGTCGGAATCGCCCCTGACCTTTCGACTTCCCGCTGCAGGGGCCTTGAACTACCGGCGGATTTGGGTACGGAAGCACTTCTTAAAGCCTTTGATGTCTTTCCTTCCATTTCTCTCGGTGGATGGTGATGGATTTTCGGTGCTAGGGTTGAGTTTTGACTGGAGTCTGCAGAGAGAGAATGGCAATTAGAATTTAGGGGTAGTTGTGGGAGTGGAGTACGGGGCCGGTTCAAATGGGTGCTATTCGATTAGTGACTCTTCAGTTATTTTGCTATTCGATTAGTGACTCTTCAGTTATTTTTCCCCAAAACTCATTTTCTCCCTTTTTCCCGACACGTGCCGGTCACACCCCTTTTTCATACTTAGTTAACGTGGGAGTTTCGACTCAACTGGATCAAGTGAGTTCCGTCAAAATGGAGCTCCTCAAATTTTCTCCGTCTCCGCGACTTGATCCAGCAAGTTCTAGGCTCCCGAAAATATTTTTGAGATTTTAAACATTTTAATTTGTTTGGAAGATTTTTTAAAGAGGATTTTAAAAAGATATGTACATATTTACAAAACTCCAAATGTCTTGGTGATTCACTTGATTCATCTAAATCGGTGGGTCACTGATCAAGTGGACCATCCAAGACATTTACAAACTGATCAAATTAGGCGATAGCACCTGGTACAGCGGAATATCTTCCACTGTGCATGCCTCCGAGTTATTCCTAAAAGGTTTTACGCGGTGACCATTAACCAGGAAAGGGGCAGAGTTTGGGTCACTTCCCTGAAGCACCATTGCTCCGTTTGCTCTTAGGGCGATGATGGTGTAAGGTCCCGTCCATTTTGACTTCAACTTCTCAGGCATCAACTTCAGTCTTGATTGGAATAGGAGAACTCTCTGTCCGACTTGCAGCTCTTTCACCAGCAGGTTCTTGTCGTGCCAATGCTTAGTCTTTTCTTTGTACCACATAGCTGCATCAAACGACTCCAGTCCAAGTTCCTCCAACTCCTACAACTAGAGTTTCTTTTCCTCTGCGCAAGCTTGGGGTTGCATATTCACCTCTTTGACTGCCCAGTAGACCTTGTGTTCAATACCCACAGGAAGATGGCACATTTTCCCGAAGACCAATCTGTATGGTGACATCCCAATTGGGGTTTTTTAAGCCGTCGGATAAGCCCACGAGGTATCATCCAGCCTCTTTCTCCAATCCTTTCTTGAAGGGCTCACCGTTTTCTCAAAAATGCTCTTAATCCCTCTGTTCAAAATTTCCGCTTGACCGTTGCTTTGTGGGTGATATGGGGTGGACAGACGGTGGTGTACCCCGTACTTCCTCATGAGTGCCTCCACAGTGCGATTGCAGAAATGCATCCCTTGGTCAGAGATTATGGCTCTGGGAATTCCAAACCTGCTGAATATGGTTGATTTTAGAAATCTGGCAACCTCCTTTGCATCGCATGTTACAGTCGCTTTGGCTTCAACCCATTTGGACACATAATCCACTGCCACTATAATATAGGAATTCCCGTAAGATGAGGGAAAAGGTCTCATAAAATCCATTCCCCGACATCAAAAATCTCGCATACCACTATGGGTATCTTCGGTATTTCGTCCTTCACAGAGATCCCTCCCGTTAACTAACAGCGACTGCACTTCCTACAGAATTCGTAGGCGTCCTTATGCAAATTTGGCCAATACAAGCCGCTGTCCAAGACTTTCCGGGCTGTTTTCTTTGGGCCAAAATGACCTCCACAGGCTAGCGAGTGGCAATGAACCAATATATCTTCCTGGTCCTATTCAGGGATGCATCGTCTGATGACCTGATCAACTCCAATTTTCCATAGGTAAGGGTCATCCCAGAAGTAGTATTTGGCTTCACTCTTTATCTTTAGCCTCTGAGCTCTTGTTACCTCTGGTGTAGGCGGCAACTCCGTAGCCTTTGTCTTTTGATCAGCGATCACTGCACCTGGGTTCAGCGGTCACTGACAATCATCTCGTAGCTACTGGAACTTCTGAAGCGGTCGCTGGGCGTATTCTTCATTTCAGCACAACTTTCCCGGAGCGGACCGCTATCTGAATAGCGGTCATGTCGGCCAACGGTCGCTGGCTGTGTTGTAGCGGACCGCTAGACATCTTGAAATCTCCAGATTTCCAACTTCTACTTTTAGCTATCTTTTTGGGGTCTATTTTACACATTTCTAACAAAACACGTCAAAATACCAAAATAGATAAAATATGCAAAATATGGACATGAAGTGCGACTTTGACATTCAAAACAGACCAAATAATAGCCTAAAAATAGTGTAAAATCCGAGCGTATCAGCTATGCCACTAGGGTATATCAGGTTATGAAACGTGAGATTCCAGACACACAGCTGAAGGTGTGTTCATACATCAACTCCAAAATAACAATTTGGAAGCGTGAGTATGGAGCTATGTCTCTTATCCTGGATCGTAGCGGGTCAGCTTCAACTCGAACAACAACTTCTAGATTGAATGCAACAACAAGCAATCGGCCCAAATTGTGAAGGTGTGTATCAAGATCTATGTTACATGTACATATGTGAGTTGTTGTTTGAGACAAACTTTGAAACCCATTTTTTGATATCATAGGCCGATAGTAGTGCGAAGACAATGCGAAACAAGTCCTGGCCATACTGGGATGATTGGAAGTCTATATTCGGGAAGGATCGAGGCAACGGCGTGCGGGCAGAAGATGTGATCCAGGCTGATGACTTACTTAACAGGAATGATACATTTGTGGCCAACGAGTCACAGCCAAATATGGCTCCATTCACACTGGAGGACTTCTTCACTGATGATCAGATCGAAGATGGCCTCAACTTTGAAGCTACTACAGATGTGCTGCTTAGTGACAGTGACACGAAAAGTGTGAGGAGCCAAAGCTCTGTGAATAAGAACAGCCGCAAGAGGAAGCCGGATGAGGTGTTGGAGTCTGTGTTGGAGTCTGTGTTGGATGTGATGACGAAGATACATGAGGATACTAGTGACCGTCTTCAAACATTATCAAGTTTCATCGGTTATGACGCACGCCCGCATTCAATTACAGTCGATGCAGAGGAAAAGCAGGGTGTATACCAGTGTATAACCCCAAAATTTGGGGGGTAAGAAAATGAGGGATTCATAGCAGCACCGACTTACGTGCTGAATTCGCCGCCACGAATGACTGCCTTCTGGTCGGATTGTTGTGGGTATGTGCTTGTAAAGGTGGAAAAGTGAGAGGAAAAAGTAGGTATAAAGATCCAATTCAGATTTTCGGAGAATTAGAGAAAAAATTATACCACCAATTTTCGCTGATAGTGAAATTCCTCAATCACCGAAACTAATATGAATTCGTGCGAAATCCGCCATTTTTGTTCCGGGTCGTCTGAAAAAATCAAGCACTACCAAACGTGGGAGAACGAAGTCGCACAGTGCCTTTTCCAGCCTTTTATGGGTTTTTACCCCCTACCATTCATGCCCTTAATATAAATATCATTTGATGTCATTTAATTGTAGATTTTTATTGAATTAAACTGTCTCCTTAATGAGTTTTCTCTTTGAGGATTTTATCCAATTTCTTCATTGAAGGTTGCTTGTTTCTTTCATAGATAGGTTCAAGTATAGGTATGCATCAATAGGAGTTATCCATTGGGTAGTGGAACCAAATAGTGATTAGGATTGATAAAAGTTGCCTAAGGTTATTTCCATAGTTGTGGTCAAGGTCCTATGGTTGTAATCCTTCTCATTCATCTATACACATACTCTCATTTCTTATCTTCCATGGATCTTTATTTTGGATCTAGTTATTGTGGCTAGATCCACTCTATCTTTTTTTTATTTTGTATTTAATTGATAGATCAACATATTGGGCATTATCTTGGGTAAATCACATGGATCTACATTAAAGATCCTTTATCATTGGGCAACAAGTGTCACCAGGCCGGGTGGATGCTTCGGGCCCTCGTTTCTCAGCGCGATCTTCATCGTTGGCTCCTTAGCCTTTATCGACTTCTCCCGCATCGCCTCTTGGATGAAATTGGAGAACCCTAGTCGCCTCGCCATGAACCTCGTCACGGGTCCTCCATGCGAGGTCGTATCAGCTGGATTCTTTCCTTTCCGTCGCTTGTTAACTGAAGGTGTAAAAAAAACTCTCGAGCCAGTCTAGGATTGTAAGCAAGTTTCTAAAGTAAGCAAAGTATCTCAATAATTAAACACACTCTCGAATAGAATTGGCAAAATACTCAACAAATCAAGAAAAACACAGTCTCGAATATATTGCTAAGTTTTTGTTTGAAATAGTATTTTAATAACTTATTATGTGTATCGTTGTAATACCATAATATGAGTTAGTTTTTTTTTTTTTTTTTTTTTGTTGAATTATCTCATTCATATATAAAATATCGTTTCTTGATGATAATCAAACGACACATTTCATTGAAATAATTAACATGTTCTATTTAATCTTTTTCCTCATTCTTATTTTAATGAAACACGATTGTTTTAAATATCAACAAAAAATCAAAATTTTTATAGAATAAGAAAATTTAGAAAAACTAAAATTTCTAATTTAATAAAAATATACTATTACCACTAAAATTTCTTAATTTAGACAAATGTTATGGGACTATTTTACTAATAAAAATATACTACTACTAATATTTGATTTGAATGAGGAAATGTAAGATTTTTATCATTTTTTATTATAATTATATATTCCCCTTTTTATGAAAAATATTCTAATTTTACTATTTTTATATCTACAAAAATAGTCTTATTCTAAAAATAGGCCTTTTCTTTTTCTCTTCTCTCATCCTTTATTCATTTTTTCTAATTCTCTCTCATTTTTCAATGTCTTATTAAATTCTTTGTGGTCCATCAATGAACTTATTTTTGGTGGAAAGAGGAAGTATATATAATTTGTAAGAATTTTAGCAGTGGCCTATATAAATTCTTGTTTTGTCATTGGTTCAACCCAATAAATAGATTATGCCTAAAATTTAAATAGTTGGCAAAATTAACTAAAATTAGTCTTTTTAGTTTCACAACACCGTCAGCAAGGTGGTATCAAATTATCAAAACATGTTAGAGAGATTTCAGAATAAATGATCAAATTCGCTGACCTTTCAAAATTTTGGATTAAATTCGTTGATCTTTCATAATATGGGATCGGGCATACGAATTTTTCAAAATAATTTTTTGCTTTTTTTTTCTCTTTTTCTCTTTATTTTATTATTAATTTATTCACAACATATATGAATTAACCAAATGATTCATACAAAATTTAAAATCCCAATTATGAAACTCTTCTACTCGTATCTGATACACCAAGATTGTAATATGTTGCTCACAGACAAGAGAGGACGCCAATGATGGATCAGCAGGGAAGGAAGAGGCCGTTGGAGAAAGAACAGCCGGAGGAATCAGAAGATATTCAGAATGGCCCTTTACCATGTTGAACAACTTCACGTCAACCATTTCCCCAATTGTTTTCCGCTTTCGTTTTTTTGTGACTTTCGTGGGTTTTCTTGAGTTCACTGAAATGCAAGTATTGAAGTTCTGATACTGACAAAACAGAAGAACTTATTCCAAAAGACTAGTCTATTGGAAGAAAGAGCTCGTTTAGTTTATATACCCCACATCACTTGTTCTCACAACTGATGTGGGAATTGAGTCTGTAACATTCGACCGTCCTTTAAAGGCCAACGTCCTCGTTGGTCACGGCTAGTTCTTTGCCAGACCACCACTCCGAGCACTCGTTGGTCACGGCCACGTTGGTCATAGCGGATTCTTTGCTCGGCCACCACTCCGTGGGTCACCACTCGGAGTCGGCCCCAAACGTACTCTTGGTCACGGCGAGTTCATTGCCCGGCCATCACTCCGAGCTGTTTGGGCATTCAACGAAAGCATCAATTGATACAGACCAAACAGAAGAACTCAGAGAGAGAGCTCATTTAGTCTATATACCCCACATCACTTGTTCTCATAACCGATGTGGGAATTGAGTCCATAACAAGTTCCCACCTTTAAATCCTCTTCACTTATGTTTTTAGAATTTATCCCTATTCATTTCTTTGGGGCTGAATACTTTTTTAATTGAATTTCGAGCACTTAGCATTTGTAGATTTTACTTCAACAAAGGGGTTCTATTGGCTTCTTGCAATTTCTTGCGTAATGGGATATCTTCTTAGATATGTCATTGGGCTTCGTAGATCACCGAGGCTCATCTGACCCGTTTTGTTTCGGATCGCTGCTTCAGAGGTGGACGGTGGACGTGGAATTTCAGAATTACAAGGATTAAATAAGTGATTTGTAGAAGAGTTGGATTTAAAACTTTGTGCGGGTTAATTTGGTGAATTCATAAATGTTGTAAGAAAAATAATAAGAAAAAAAGAAGTACAAAAACAAAAATACCTTATTTTGAAAAATTCGTATACTACAATCTCATATTTAGAAAGATCGACGAATTTAATCACAAATTTCAAAGGATCCGCCAATTTTACCCATTTTTCTGAAATCTCTCGTTTTAGTTAGTACTATTTCAGTTCCAAAAGAATATACATTTTGGATTTGTCACGAGTTTTAATAAAAAATTAGTCTAGTAAAAAAGAGGTAGAGAGAAAAAATAATTAAAATATTATTAATGGAGAATTGATTTCACCTTATCAAAAAAAAGAATTTTAAAATAAAAAATTATATATTATTATAGGATAAATTAAAAAATTTATCGAATGCGTATTCTCCTAGGCTGGAAAGACTATGGTACAAATACATTTCTCACTTGCCAGTTGTACCATTTAGAGACTCACTCTCTCTCACACACCACATCCATAGAAAGGACTTAAATTCGTGAAACTAAGTTTCTGGCATCCTTAAAATAATTGCACATATAAAAGATAAAGATGAATCCCTTTGGAAAATCCCAAACGCGGAAAAAAACAAGAAAGGCCGCTCCAATCGCTGCCCTAGCACTCCTCCTCACAATCCCTTTATACCTTTCCTTCACCGGAGACTCCTCTTCCTCCTCCCACCAAACTTTCCCTTCACGCGCCGAATTGCACCAGTGCGACTTGTTTTCGGGCGAATGGGTGCCGAATCCGGACGGCCCTTACTACACCAATGAAACGTGCGACGCGATTCAGGAGCATCAAAATTGTATGAGATTCGGCCGCCCCGACACCGGCTACCTCAAATGGAGGTGGAAGCCAGACGAATGTGAGCTCCCCCTCTTCCAACCGGATCGATTTCTCGAATTGGTCAGGGGGAAATCGTTGGCGTTTGTCGGTGATTCCGTTGCTAGAAACCATATGCAGTCCTTGCTCTGCCTCTTGTCCAAGGTAACTCTTCACCTCTCTCTCTCTCTCTTTAATAGATAAATTAATATAAATTGAAAGACAGCATAATTGACTTGAATTCGACACTTTAGTTTCAGTAATTACTAACTGTGTTCTTAGGTGGTTTAAGTTCATATTTAGATAAAATTTAGATGCTTTTTTTTTTTTTTGTTATTTTGTTTGCTTGTTCTTTTAAAAGAAATCTACTCTTTTATCATTTTATCATTTTCCCTGATTTTCTACAAGTGATTTAATTATTGAAAAAATTATTGGGTGCAAAATTTGGTTGGGATTTGTTGGGTAGGGTCCTAGTCACAACTCACAAGTAGTGGTGGTATTTATATATAGCATGGCCCACTTTGGAAAAAGGAGGAATGTTTGGGGTGGTGTGGAGCTTTACTCCCTAACTAACCAGAATCTTCTATCACATGCATCTACACAGTATCCTGATAAAGCACAACTCAGTATAAATTAGTAACTAATTTATATTATGAGAATAATTTGGAATATTTTTTTTTTCTTGAAAAATGGAGAATATAGTACTCCCTCCGTCTCCAAAGAATATGCACTTTGGGGATGGTACGGATTTTAATATAAAATTAGTAAAGTAAAAGTTGTAGACAGAAAAAATAATTAAATTATGGTTAGTGAAGAATGGGTCTCACTTCATTAGGGAGAAAAGACTTTCCAAAATTGAAAAATACACGTGGGATGAACTAAAAAGAAAATATTGCATATTTTTATGGAAGTGATGGAGTATTATTAAGTGGCTTTTGGGCAGTAGAAAAGCAACAAAAACATCTTGGGGCCTTTTGGAAAATTATTTGAGCCCACTCTTGGAGTATTTCATTTTTTGAATTTCTTATTTACTTACCTGTGTGAGGTTGCATACTTTATCATCCAAAATCCTCCACAATATCTTAAACTATACTTCCTTAGTTCACCTAGTCATTTCATAGTAGTGGAGTTATTTTATTATTTTAGTACATTTTATAATAGTGAATTCGTTTCCCTTTTTAGTAAAAAGTCAACACATTCCTTCTCACTTACTTTACTCCCTTATTTTATTATCTCTCTATCTCTTTACCTTTTCCATTTCCTACTTTATTCTACCTTACTTAATTCACTTAACACAATTTTCTTAAGTCGCGTCACTACTATAGAACGGAGGGAAGACATTATAATATAATTATTATACTCCCCTACACACACACTTATATATTTAATATCATATACTCCCTCCGTTCCATAGTAATGGTGGCGTTTCTTTTCGGCACGAAGATTAAAAAAAATTGTGCTAGGTGAGTTAAGTAAATAGAGAAT
>JAOWBI010004714.1:0-13515 GCA_028566235.1 Salvia elegans | reverse complement strand
TAACTATTTATTATCATTTTTTTCAAAACGAGTGCTGAAAATGAAAATGTCCTATTTTTCGTGGACGGAGGGAGTATATAAAAGTAGGACTCACATTTCACTAACTTTTTCAAACTCACTTTCATTACATTTCTTAAAACTCGTATCCGTCAAAGTGAGACAATCTTTGTGCGACGGAGGGAGTAATAAAATGTGAGTGAGAATAAGTTAGTGGAATGTAGGGTCCACTACCAAAATTAGTAAAAAGTGAAATGTGACAAATTTTGTGGGACGGACGGAATTGAAAAAATGTGACAACATTTCAAGAACGGGGGAAGTATATAGAAACAAGACTCATATTTCAATAACATTTTTCATCCATTTTTTTAACATTTCTTAAAATCTGTGCTCGAAAGAAATGAGATTTCCAATCACATACTAATAGAGTAACTCTCAAACATTGTAATCTCTTTTACCCCCTCCGTCCCACAAAGTTTGTATCATTTTATCATTTTTGTCTGTCCTATAAAATTTGTCCCAATTGGAATCTTTCTGAAAATAGACGTTAAAACACTCCTCAATTTTTCAATGTGGGACCCTTATTCCACTACACACATCCATTTAATAAAAAATCAAACAACTTCTTAAAATCCGCACCAAGTTAAACTGAGATAAACTTTATGGAAGGGGGAATATCATATTGTTAAAAAATTGAAGCAAGTGGATTTCAGCATAAACTTCTACATACAAAAATGTCTTCGATTAATTATGGTGTATTGGATCATTACCTTGATCATATATACTATTACTTCCGTCAACCGAAGATAACTCACTTTTCTGTTTGATTTATCTTAATCAAGATGATTCATTATTAAAATTAAAATTTATTTTTATCTTTACTTTATTTCAATTTTTTTTCTTATTCTCTTCACTTAACATATAAAATAAAATTGTATTATATCCTATACTGATTAGGGAACGGGTAATCTTCCCTTGGGACGGAGGGAGAATATATGTCATCTCTCTCTATATAAACTAATGTTGTATTCTTTGTATTTTAGAATTGGTAGTGGAACCTCCTCCACAGTCAGCATTGGTCACCACCATGCAAGAATTAAAGGCAGATTGTGACATCCCCACATGTATTACCTAGCTCTCTTCCTTGCATAATTCTACGACTTGATGTCCCAACACCCATTTCAATACACTCTTACCTTGCTTTACTATTCAATCACTCAACTTCCCATTTCAAAATAATAAACCTAGAGAATCTTGTGTGTATTAACCATCAAACTTTTTTATTTGCTAGTTATATAGCCTTTTATAATTAATTTATACTAGTGGTCCTAATTTGTTAATTTATGTAGATAAACATATATAGTACTCCTAGCATGTTTATATATGTCCCCATGACTAATCAATGAATAGTATTAGTCACCCATCTCCACCATGACAAGACAAATCTTCCCCCCTATAATATCATTTCCTTAACCATTCCACACCATTATCCCATATTTGAGATGAATACTAGAAAATCTTCCACCACAATGCTCTCACTCGTAATCTTCTTCATCATCTCACAACATTCATCACTCCCTCATGCACACACCATCAAAACTAGACAAAATCTCGAGATAATAATCGGCGGCGGAGGCGGCGCCCCCTCACCCGAAACTCCCGTTTGCCCCGAACCTCTCCCTCCTCCCCCTCCTCCACCCGAGGAATGCCCTCCCCCTCCCCCGCCTCCTCTACCCCCTCCCCCACCTCCTCCCCCCCCACCACCACCGCCACGATATCCTCCTCCACCGCCTCCTCAGCCACATTCTCCCCCTCCACCCCCCAAAAAACGGCCCAATCCTCCACCACATAGAAAACTATCGCCCGAGCTACTAAGGTCGAAGCAAGTGATCGAAAGGTTCCGTCTAACGATAGGGCACGACCCTAAGGGCGTGACCGATACGTGGAAAGGCGACATATGCTACGACAAGTCCAAATACAAAGGCTTCATCTGCGACACCACAATCAAAGAAAAAAAGCTCCTCGTAGCCCTAGTCAACTTCAACAACTACGAATTCCGAGGCAAGCCCAACCAACCCTTAGCCCTCCAAAACTTCCTCGTAAACCTCACCGAAATCATCGCCTTCCGCTCCAACTCCAACAAATTCTCCGGCGGCATCCCCTTAGGCCTCGACCAAATCCGGTCCCTCTTCGAGCTCGACCTCAGCAACAACAACCTCACCGGCCCCTTCCCCAAAGAAGTCCTCGTCGCCACCAACCTCACCTTCCTCGACCTCCGCTTCAACGGCCTCTCCGGCTACCTCAACCCGAATGTCTTCAACCTCGACCTCAACATCCTCTTCCTCAACAACAACAACTTCACCGGCCCCATCCCGGCCGCCCTCGGCCGCACCCCCGCCCTCTACGTCACCCTCGCCAACAACCTCTTCACCGGCCCCATCCCGAGCACTATCGGGGACACCAAAAACACGCTCCTCGAGATTCTCCTACTAGGCAACCGCCTCACGGGGACCCTCCCGTACGAGATAGGGCTTCTAGAGAAGGCCACGCTGTTCGACGCGAGCGCGAACATGATCACGGGCCAGATCCCGCACTCCTTCGGCTGCCTCAAGTCCATCAACTACCTCAACATGTCTATGAACCAACTCTGCGGGCCCGTGCCGGAGCCGCTGTGCCGGCTGCCGAAGCTGGTGAAGCTCACGCTGAGCGACAACTTCATCACGCAGGTGGGGCCCGCGTGCAGGAAGCTCATCGAGAGGAAGGTTCTAGACGTTGGGATGAACTGCATTTTGGATCTTCCGAATCAGAAGAGCAAGGAGATGTGTGCGGGTTTTTTTCACAAGCGGCCGTGCCGGGAGCCGGCTAACCTGAATAAGATACCTTGTGATTTTAAATCGGGGAATAAACCGGAACCGGAACCGGAGAGGAAACTGATGGAGAAGCCGCGGAGCTATGCGGCTCTGGAGCTTCATGGCTAATTAATTAATGAACCGGCTATATCTATATATATATGTATCTACTTGTATGTGTATGTGTATGTGTGTTTCTTGATTTGGGGAATATAAATTGTATATCAATTTTAGTGTTGTTGAGATTCAATAATTGATCGCCTCATTTGTATTATCAATTGAGGAATAGGGGCGTGTTCATATACTATCTCTAAGTACACGTGATTTAACTGTTGAATTAATGTCACACTTGTTCTAGTAATATATAGATTTTCAGTCTAATAAAGTAGTACCTCCGTCTCACTCAAGATGTCTACATTTTTAGGTGATACGGAATTTTAGGATGAGTTGAACATATGTAAAAGAGAGCATAAAGAGATTTTAACTAGGAGAGAGCATAAAGAGATTTATCTATTACATATATGTGCCTGTTTGTTTCTTGATTTGAAAAATACAATGTGTAGTAGGAGTATATCATTTTAGTGTTGTTGAGATTCAATAAGTGATCATCTCATTTGTATTATCAATTGAGTAAATAGTAATTAGATCGTATAACAATCCTGACTCTAAATATGTGCAAAATACGAAACACTTTGTCAATCTATAATCTTGTGATCTAAGGTTGAATTGCTGGCATGTCCCATCTAATAATGTAGACTTTTAGTTTGATAATATAGCTCAACTATTATTAACCTAACCATTCAATATAAGGATCAAAAGACTGTGATTTGTAATGTGTTTTACACTAATAAGGTGTAAGGACCCTAATGCACCTCCCATTATATATACTCCCTCCATCCTATTTTAAGTGACATATTTTTTTTTTTTGGGAAGTCTCATTCTAAATGACACATTTCTAGATATATAAGCATTACTCTCTCTACTTTTTTTCCTTTCTTAATTTATTTTTTCTACTTTATTCACAAAACAACACTAATTCAAAATTTCGTGACAAATTAGAAATGCTCCACTTAAATTGCAACGTAGGGAGTATAGAAAATAATGTTGAAGTCATGAGATCTTTGGCTACATCAATATTTGAATTTTCATGATTAAGAAAAAGTAAAAGCAGAGAGAGGGAAAGCCGCCGCTGCAGTGGCACCGACGGAGACCAATATAGCAAGCTCGTCAATGGTCGATGGGTACAAAAATAATGAGTTGGAAGTGGGCCCCCACTATTTAGATGTACAACTACTTTAATGTTATATGCATTCATTATTTCATTCTATATATACCTCATAATAAGACAACTAACTCAATGTTTTATTGGTTGGAAAATAATGGAAATGCTAAATTTTAACTGTTTTTTTCTCTTCCAGTTTTTTGGTTTATTTTGCAGGCTGGATATTTTGTACCGACAGCCCCTTTCCGCTCAATTATTATGGAATTTATTTATGGTATGTTTATACTTCTCCTGTCACTACAAAAAACTTCAGTATTTTATTTAAGGATATAAAAATTGAAATGTAATTGTTTGTATTAAAAACTTTAAAACATAACAATAATTTAGTAAATAAAATAAAGCAGGGCAAATTAATTTAATCTTTGTGCTTTCTTGGGACGCTTCCATTTGCTTTCTCTAAATTTAGTTGGGACAACTTTTTAAAGTATTAGTGGTATAATTGAAAAAATAAATTAGCGCCCTTAATTCTATTAAGCAACATCCTTAACGATTTTTTTATTGTAAATTATTTTTCTATGTTTTCTACCTTATAAGTATGAAGTTATAAAGGAGACCACTAGAATGTGATAATAAATTTGCAAATGCACTGTGAGAGTTCGACTGAAGTGAGGATATTTATTTGGATTTGTTAAATGAGTTTAAAATTTTTAGTATTACTCCAGCCGGTCCTTCTTAGATATAATTTGGCACACCATTTCAAAGCAATAAACACATAAATTTATGCATATCATACTTAGAGGATAAATAGATACAAATTTAGTAAATAAATTGACCATCTATCAATGATCAATATAATAATGAATTTGGATAACGAGTGTTGTACGGAATACCTATCCCCGACTACTAATCAAAATATCATAATTAACCGATACAAGTACTCCTATTTATTAGTAGTATATTTTGTTTGGACGCTAGGCTTACTTAGCGATTCCGTCGCCTTGGAGAGTCCCACATTTCAGCCCGATATTATATGAGGAGGTTCAATCAGGGTACGCAGTAGCCCATAAATGAGAGACTTTAATCCACTGATTGACAGAAGTCCATCTCCTAATGTCTCACACTTACATTTGAAAGATGGAAGCAACTACACGATCGTAGTGAGATTCAAACTCAGGCTCATTAAAGCACGATCTGCCCCTTCGTTGCCAACTGCGCTGTCCCTGCGGGCTAGGCTTGCTTAGCTTTTCATTTTGTGCATTGCGCACCTTTTATTTCATTTTCAAGCTGATGGGTCCACCAATTGGTGTCAATCACGACAACGTATATTGGACCACGCTAATGAATTAAGATTTTATTGATAAAATAAACTCAAATAATGAAAGCTTATATTAAAAAAAAAAAAACTCTCCCATTGACTAAAAACAGAAATTTAAACAAGTCGATACTAAAAGCTTATTGAAAACAATATTAATAATTTATAAAACTATTTCATTTATATTTATAATATTTACGAGACATAAGATAAAAACTGTAATAAATAAAAATTACTCCCTCCGTCTCATATTAATTGACACCGTTTGACTTGACACGAGTTTTAACAAATATAGTGAAAAGTGGGTGGAAAAAGCTAGTGAAATGTGGGTCATAATGTTATAATTCTATAATAAAATAGAGTGGAATGAATTAGTATAATATGATGTCAATTATCAAAAGTAGTAAAAGGTAAAGGTGCCAATTAATTAAGAACGGAGGAAAAATTGAAATTGGTGTCAATTTATAGGGGACGGAGGAGGTAAATAACTTATTTTGCAAAGATTATGTAAAAGTGACCTTAGCCCACTTGAAATCAATTAATCAAATATATGATGTTAAACGAAGAAGAGCTATCAGAAAAACTAGAAATAGAGTGGCTGGGAGTGGAGAAAGGAGAAGCCGGCAAGGGCTCGTGGTGAGCCCTGTGTCATGACAGCGGTCCAGTGAGGAGACGATGGTCCGGAGTGCAACAGAGAATAGCAACTGAGAGAGATAGGCGGGCAGAGAGAGATTAAGATCGAGAGGAAACGACGATCTAGGAGAGAATGGTGTTTACTTGAGCATCATTCTCGTTTAATGAACATTTAGCGTTAATTATTTTGTTATATTTTGTTTGATTCTAAAATACTTCCTTCGTCCATAAAATTAGTCTCATTTTGTCATTTTAAAATGTCCATAAAAAATACTCTCATTTCAAAAAATAGAAATTGTCTCATAGTATTTTACCTACTTTTTTTCCTACTCTCTCGTACATTTTCGTCTCTCTTATTTTATCTACTTTTTCTATCTTCTCTTTTACTTTATTAATTTTTCATTAAACCCGTGCCGTCCACCAATAAGACTATTTTTTATAGACGGATGGAATATTAAAAAATATTATTCGCATTTTTGTTGTTAACAATGGGTTAGGGCTACACTTGCGAATCTGGTATTGTTTTCTTTTTGTTAGTTATGGGTAAGCGCTCCACTTCTTTGAATTGGGTTGGGCCAACTTCTTTTTATGAAGAACAAGGGAATATAATATGTATTTACTTTCTTGATTATACAATGTGAAGGGATTACAGCCTTTATAGGCAAGACACTATGTACATATGGTAAATACAATCAATGAAAATCTCCCTAATTTTGGAATGTGATCAATTAGGAATCAATTATATTAATTCCTCTGATTTCTTTCTAACAATTAATTAATGATAATTAAGTAATTAAACTAAATATCTTCCTTCGTCTTTATATTTTAAATAACTAAACAAACCTTTTTGGTTGGTTCAATTAACTAATTAAAACATGGTGAAGAGTGTGGGCCTCTTCATAAAAAGAAGTTGGCCCAACCCAATTCAAAGAAGTGGAGCGCTTACCCATAACTAACAAAAAGAAAACAATACCAGATTCGCAAGTGTAGCCCTAACCCATTGTTAACAACAAAAATGCGAATAATATTTTTTAATATTCCATCCGTCTATAAAAAATAGTCTTATTGGTGGACGGCACGGGTTTAATGAAAAATTAATAAAGTAAAAGAGAAGATAGAAAAAGTAGATAAAATAAGAGAGACGAAAATGTACGAGAGAGTAGGAAAAAAAGTAGGTAAAATACTATGAGACAATTTCTATTTTTTGAAATGAGAGTATTTTTTATGGACATTTTAAAATGACAAAATGAGACTAATTTTATGGACGAAGGAAGTATTTTAGAATCAAACAAAATATAACAAAATAATTAACGCTAAATGTTCATTAAACGAGAATGATGCTCAAGTAAACACCATTCTCTCCTAGATCGTCGTTTCCTCTCGATCTTAATCTCTCTCTGCCCGCCTATCTCTCTCAGTTGCTATTCTCTGTTGCACTCCGGACCATCGTCTCCTCACTGGACCGCTGTCATGACACAGGGCTCACCACGAGCCCTTGCCGGCTTCTCCTTTCTCCACTCCCAGCCACTCTATTTCTAGTTTTTCTGATAGCTCTTCTTCGTTTAACATCATATATTTGATTAATTGATTTCAAGTGGGCTAAGGTCACTTTTACATAATCTTTGCAAAATAAGTTATTTACCTCCTCCGTCCCCTATAAATTGACACCAATTTCAATTTTTCCTCCGTTCTTAATTAATTGGCACCTTTACCTTTTACTACTTTTGATAATTGACATCATATTATACTAATTCATTCCACTCTATTTTATTATAGAATTATAACATTATGACCCACATTTCACTAGCTTTTTCCACCCACTTTTCACTATATTTGTTAAAACTCGTGTCAAGTCAAACGGTGTCAATTAATATGAGACGGAGGGAGTAATTTTTATTTATTACAGTTTTTATCTTATGTCTCGTAAATATTATAAATATAAATGAAATAGTTTTATAAATTATTAATATTGTTTTCAATAAGCTTTTAGTATCGACTTGTTTAAATTTCTGTTTTTAGTCAATGGGAGAGTTTTTTTTTTTTTAATATAAGCTTTCATTATTTGAGTTTATTTTATCAATAAAATCTTAATTCATTAGCGTGGTCCAATATACGTTGTCGTGATTGACACCAATTGGTGGACCCATCAGCTTGAAAATGAAATAAAAGGTGCGCAATGCACAAAATGAAAAGCTAAGCAAGCCTAGCCCGCAGGGACAGCGCAGTTGGCAACGAAGGGGCAGATCGTGCTTTAATGAGCCTGAGTTTGAATCTCACTACGATCGTGTAGTTGCTTCCATCTTTCAAATGTAAGTGTGAGACATTAGGAGATGGACTTCTGTCAATCAGTGGATTAAAGTCTCTCATTTATGGGCTACTGCGTACCCTGATTGAACCTCCTCATATAATATCGGGCTGAAATGTGGGACTCTCCAAGGCGACGGAATCGCTAAGTAAGCCTAGCGTCCAAACAAAATATACTACTAATAAATAGGAGTACTTGTATCGGTTAATTATGATATTTTGATTAGTAGTCGGGGATAGGTATTCCGTACAACACTCGTTATCCAAATTCATTATTATATTGATCATTGATAGATGGTCAATTTATTTACTAAATTTGTATCTATTTATCCTCTAAGTATGATATGCATAAATTTATGTGTTTATTGCTTTGAAATGGTGTGCCAAATTATATCTAAGAAGGACCGGCTGGAGTAATACTAAAAATTTTAAACTCATTTAACAAATCCAAATAAATATCCTCACTTCAGTCGAACTCTCACAGTGCATTTGCAAATTTATTATCACATTCTAGTGGTCTCCTTTATAACTTCATACTTATAAGGTAGAAAACATAGAAAAATAATTTACAATAAAAAAATCGTTAAGGATGTTGCTTAATAGAATTAAGGGCGCTAATTTATTTTTTCAATTATACCACTAATACTTTAAAAAGTTGTCCCAACTAAATTTAGAGAAAGCAAATGGAAGCGTCCCAAGAAAGCACAAAGATTAAATTAATTTGCCCTGCTTTATTTTATTTACTAAATTATTGTTATGTTTTAAAGTTTTTAATACAAACAATTACATTTCAATTTTTATATCCTTAAATAAAATACTGAAGTTTTTTGTAGTGACAGGAGAAGTATAAACATACCATAAATAAATTCCATAATAATTGAGCGGAAAGGGGCTGTCGGTACAAAATATCCAGCCTGCAAAATAAACCAAAAAACTGGAAGAGAAAAAAACAGTTAAAATTTAGCATTTCCATTATTTTCCAACCAATAAAACATTGAGTTAGTTGTCTTATTATGAGGTATATATAGAATGAAATAATGAATGCATATAACATTAAAGTAGTTGTACATCTAAATAGTGGGGGCCCACTTCCAACTCATTATTTTTGTACCCATCGACCATTGACGAGCTTGCTATATTGGTCTCCGTCGGTGCCACTGCAGCGGCGGCTTTCCCTCTCTCTGCTTTTACTTTTTCTTAATCATGAAAATTCAAATATTGATGTAGCCAAAGATCTCATGACTTCAACATTATTTTCTATACTCCCTACGTTGCAATTTAAGTGGAGCATTTCTAATTTGTCACGAAATTTTGAATTAGTGTTGTTTTGTGAATAAAGTAGAAAAAATAAATTAAGAAAGGAAAAAAAGTAGAGAGAGTAATGCTTATATATCTAGAAATGTGTCATTTAGAATGAGACTTCCCAAAAAAAAAAAATATGTCACTTAAAATAGGATGGAGGGAGTATATATAATGGGAGGTGCATTAGGGTCCTTACACCTTATTAGTGTAAAACACATTACAAATCACAGTCTTTTGATCCTTATATTGAATGGTTAGGTTAATAATAGTTGAGCTATATTATCAAACTAAAAGTCTACATTATTAGATGGGACATGCCAGCAATTCAACCTTAGATCACAAGATTATAGATTGACAAAGTGTTTCGTATTTTGCACATATTTAGAGTCAGGATTGTTATACGATCTAATTACTATTTACTCAATTGATAATACAAATGAGATGATCACTTATTGAATCTCAACAACACTAAAATGATATACTCCTACTACACATTGTATTTTTCAAATCAAGAAACAAACAGGCACATATATGTAATAGATAAATCTCTTTATGCTCTCTCCTAGTTAAAATCTCTTTATGCTCTCTTTTACATATGTTCAACTCATCCTAAAATTCCGTATCACCTAAAAATGTAGACATCTTGAGTGAGACGGAGGTACTACTTTATTAGACTGAAAATCTATATATTACTAGAACAAGTGTGACATTAATTCAACAGTTAAATCACGTGTACTTAGAGATAGTATATGAACACGCCCCTATTCCTCAATTGATAATACAAATGAGGCGATCAATTATTGAATCTCAACAACACTAAAATTGATATACAATTTATATTCCCCAAATCAAGAAACACACATACACATACACATACAAGTAGATACATATATATATAGATATAGCCGGTTCATTAATTAATTAGCCATGAAGCTCCAGAGCCGCATAGCTCCGCGGCTTCTCCATCAGTTTCCTCTCCGGTTCCGGTTCCGGTTTATTCCCCGATTTAAAATCACAAGGTATCTTATTCAGGTTAGCCGGCTCCCGGCACGGCCGCTTGTGAAAAAAACCCGCACACATCTCCTTGCTCTTCTGATTCGGAAGATCCAAAATGCAGTTCATCCCAACGTCTAGAACCTTCCTCTCGATGAGCTTCCTGCACGCGGGCCCCACCTGCGTGATGAAGTTGTCGCTCAGCGTGAGCTTCACCAGCTTCGGCAGCCGGCACAGCGGCTCCGGCACGGGCCCGCAGAGTTGGTTCATAGACATGTTGAGGTAGTTGATGGACTTGAGGCAGCCGAAGGAGTGCGGGATCTGGCCCGTGATCATGTTCGCGCTCGCGTCGAACAGCGTGGCCTTCTCTAGAAGCCCTATCTCGTACGGGAGGGTCCCCGTGAGGCGGTTGCCTAGTAGGAGAATCTCGAGGAGCGTGTTTTTGGTGTCCCCGATAGTGCTCGGGATGGGGCCGGTGAAGAGGTTGTTGGCGAGGGTGACGTAGAGGGCGGGGGTGCGGCCGAGGGCGGCCGGGATGGGGCCGGTGAAGTTGTTGTTGTTGAGGAAGAGGATGTTGAGGTCGAGGTTGAAGACATTCGGGTTGAGGTAGCCGGAGAGGCCGTTGAAGCGGAGGTCGAGGAAGGTGAGGTTGGTGGCGACGAGGACTTCTTTGGGGAAGGGGCCGGTGAGGTTGTTGTTGCTGAGGTCGAGCTCGAAGAGGGACCGGATTTGGTCGAGGCCTAAGGGGATGCCGCCGGAGAATTTGTTGGAGTTGGAGCGGAAGGCGATGATTTCGGTGAGGTTTACGAGGAAGTTTTGGAGGGCTAAGGGTTGGTTGGGCTTGCCTCGGAATTCGTAGTTGTTGAAGTTGACTAGGGCTACGAGGAGCTTTTTTTCTTTGATTGTGGTGTCGCAGATGAAGCCTTTGTATTTGGACTTGTCGTAGCATATGTCGCCTTTCCACGTATCGGTCACGCCCTTAGGGTCGTGCCCTATCGTTAGACGGAACCTTTCGATCACTTGCTTCGACCTTAGTAGCTCGGGCGATAGTTTTCTATGTGGTGGAGGATTGGGCCGTTTTTTGGGGGGTGGAGGGGGAGAATGTGGCTGAGGAGGCGGTGGAGGAGGATATCGTGGCGGTGGTGGTGGGGGGGGAGGAGGTGGGGGAGGGGGTAGAGGAGGCGGGGGAGGGGGAGGGCATTCCTCGGGTGGAGGAGGGGGAGGAGGGAGAGGTTCGGGGCAAACGGGAGTTTCGGGTGAGGGGGCGCCGCCTCCGCCGCCGATTATTATCTCGAGATTTTGTCTAGTTTTGATGGTGTGTGCATGAGGGAGTGATGAATGTTGTGAGATGATGAAGAAGATTACGAGTGAGAGCATTGTGGTGGAAGATTTTCTAGTATTCATCTCAAATATGGGATAATGGTGTGGAATGGTTAAGGAAATGATATTATAGGGGGGAAGATTTGTCTTGTCATGGTGGAGATGGGTGACTAATACTATTCATTGATTAGTCATGGGGACATATATAAACATGCTAGGAGTACTATATATGTTTATCTACATAAATTAACAAATTAGGACCACTAGTATAAATTAATTATAAAAGGCTATATAACTAGCAAATAAAAAAGTTTGATGGTTAATACACACAAGATTCTCTAGGTTTATTATTTTGAAATGGGAAGTTGAGTGATTGAATAGTAAAGCAAGGTAAGAGTGTATTGAAATGGGTGTTGGGACATCAAGTCGTAGAATTATGCAAGGAAGAGAGCTAGGTAATACATGTGGGGATGTCACAATCTGCCTTTAATTCTTGCATGGTGGTGACCAATGCTGACTGTGGAGGAGGTTCCACTACCAATTCTAAAATACAAAGAATACAACATTAGTTTATATAGAGAGAGATGACATATATTCTCCCTCCGTCCCAAGGGAAGATTACCCGTTCCCTAATCAGTATAGGATATAATACAATTTTATTTTATATGTTAAGTGAAGAGAATAAGAAAAAAAATTGAAATAAAGTAAAGATAAAAATAAATTTTAATTTTAATAATGAATCATCTTGATTAAGATAAATCAAACAGAAAAGTGAGTTATCTTCGGTTGACGGAAGTAATAGTATATATGATCAAGGTAATGATCCAATACACCATAATTAATCGAAGACATTTTTGTATGTAGAAGTTTATGCTGAAATCCACTTGCTTCAATTTTTTAACAATATGATATTCCCCCTTCCATAAAGTTTATCTCAGTTTAACTTGGTGCGGATTTTAAGAAGTTGTTTGATTTTTTATTAAATGGATGTGTGTAGTGGAATAAGGGTCCCACATTGAAAAATTGAGGAGTGTTTTAACGTCTATTTTCAGAAAGATTCCAATTGGGACAAATTTTATAGGACAGACAAAAATGATAAAATGATACAAACTTTGTGGGACGGAGGGGGTAAAAGAGATTACAATGTTTGAGAGTTACTCTATTAGTATGTGATTGGAAATCTCATTTCTTTCGAGCACAGATTTTAAGAAATGTTAAAAAAATGGATGAAAAATGTTATTGAAATATGAGTCTTGTTTCTATATACTTCCCCCGTTCTTGAAATGTTGTCACATTTTTTCAATTCCGTCCGTCCCACAAAATTTGTCACATTTCACTTTTTACTAATTTTGGTAGTGGACCCTACATTCCACTAACTTATTCTCACTCACATTTTATTACTCCCTCCGTCGCACAAAGATTGTCTCACTTTGACGGATACGAGTTTTAAGAAATGTAATGAAAGTGAGTTTGAAAAAGTTAGTGAAATGTGAGTCCTACTTTTATATACTCCCTCCGTCCACGAAAAATAGGACATTTTCATTTTCAGCACTCGTTTTGAAAAAAATGATAATAAATAGTTA
>JAOWBI010000231.1:18710-29083 GCA_028566235.1 Salvia elegans | reverse complement strand
CAACATATATCAAATTAAAGATAATTTTATAAGGATTCTAACGAAATCTCACTTGTATATGTTTTAATGTCAAAATTTGAAAAAAAAATAAAAATTAGATTTTCGTATTTTTTGGGTAACAGTTCAATGTTAATATAAATATCATAATATGTCAATATAATATATATAAAATGTCAATTCTAAATTGTGTTGACATATTCCATGAATCGTATTGATATGTTTAATGCATTATATTGACATTTTATTCAAAACCCTAATTTTGATAGTTTTTTTTATCTTTTTAAATTTAAGTAATAATAAAACGAAATTACACGTGGCAATTTGTAGACCACTAGATCTCTACTAATCTTACGGTTTTAAATTAGTTATCGTTAGCAATTGATCACACCCCTATATTAAAATTTAATTATAAAGAAGTATATCATCAACTCTGATAATAAGTAATTAATTAAATATTAAACATTAAACGTAGAAGTAACTAAAGATCTAATTAATATAATAGGATCCTAAAATATTCAAAAATAACTAAAAATTAAAATTAAAATTGAAGAAAAATAAATCAATAGTTGCATATCCAAAGATGAGATAAATTATGCCAAGTACTATATTTTGACTAACTAGTATCATCAGTTCGTGCGATGCAAGGGCCAAAATATTTTTCCTCGTAATAATTTTATATTATCAATTAATCAACCGAAATGAGAAACAATATAGTAATTAAATGAATTTTTAATTTTAAAAACAAAAATAGTAATATTTTATTAGATAATTAAAAAGTATAAAATTAATTTTTAATCTACTCTTGAGATTTGAATTCGTTAATTTTTATATTTAATAAAAATATTGATCCAATAGAGTTGATGCACGAATTTAAACTTTAGACATGAACCTTAAACACACCAATTGCTTCATTGATGTCTTATAGTATTATTGTTTTTCATACAGATGTTGCCTAAAAACTATTTTGCATTTGAAATTCATCGACATTTTTGTTAGGAATATATATGCGCTTTAATAAGGCAAACTATAAACATTATTAGTCTGCACGAGTAGCTCCAATGGTTTTGAAAAAAGTCATTGAGTACAAAGTCTTAGGTTCATCCAGATAACAACAGTGTGTTGTTGCGCATTTTGAACGAAACGCTTTCTTGAGGAACAAAATGTGATCTTGAACCCTCATGGCCAGAATGCGAGGCCCTGGATACGAGGGATTCGCCTTCCAGAGTACAAGGATGTTTAATATATATAGGAATTATATTACTTATGTATTTATTTTAATTCGGTTTCATTTTTTGCAGCCTATTTCCGCATACTTCTTTTTACTAACTAGTACTATATTTTTATTTGGATTGTATTATCCTGTACTTGTGTATAACATAATTATGATAAAATTCAATACAACAATTCATAACCTAAATATATACTACTTGTCATCATTCACAAACTAGTACTCTGTAATTGATTTTCGAATAATGTCCGATCATATACAAAATGAAATAGAAAGAAAATACACGTCCCATGAAAACTCATTATGAACATGAGCAATGAAAACCCAATTTAACCATTAATCAATCAGTTTATCACAACCCCAGCCACAACACAAAGCACCCATATCCATGTCTGCAAACATCAAAACACCAAACACAAACCCTCAGTAATCATAGTCCAAAGGAAAAAAAAAAACACAAATTTTCCATACCTTAATAGAAGAGCCAAGAAAGGAGGAAGAAGCAGAGCTAGGAACAAGGCCAGTGAACCCAATATCATAAGCAGTGCTTCCATCCGCCTTAAACAACCCAAAGTTCCTCTCCGAAGTCGGCCCGGGCTTCGAATTCTCGTTAAAAAGCGCGAAAACATAGGCCTTCACGGCCCTCTTCGGCCTATAAGGCGTCCCCTTCTTCTTCATCAGCCTCTTCTTGAGGTTCCCATTGTACGTCTTGGCGTTCTTGACCGTCGCGCCGGCCTCGTTGTCGTCCCCCTTCGACGCCCACCCGGTCTCCGACACGATCACCTCCATCCGGTGAAAATCGACCTTCTCCAGCGCCGCGTAGGCCGCATCGACCATCGCATCAAACATGTTGTCGTAATGCAGCTTCGTCTTGGCGTCATAGATGCCCTTGTTCTTCTCGAAGAGGGCGTAGTTGAGGTCGATGTGGGAAGGGTCGCTTATGTAGGCGAGGAAAGGGTATGCGTTGATGTAGAAAGGGCTGCCGATGTGGGAGAAGAAGCGGAGGAGAGGCCTCATGTAGGGGAGGAGGGAGTCCTTGAACGCCCCTGCTGAGGGGGGGAATGTGGTGGCGAAGACTGCGGCGGAGTGGGGGCTCGACACCTCGATCTTGTCGGCGAGGCTGAGCTGGCTCAGGGCGTTGTACACGTTGCGGACCGCAGGGACCAGCACCTCCCAGAGCTCGGGGTCCCCGCCCCCGAGGACCTCGTTCCCCACCGCGATCCCCGTGATGGAGGTCCCCGGGAGGAAGGGCTCGACGTTGGTCTTGACCCAGTCAACGGCTCGGTCCTGGTTGATGCTTATGTCGCGGAGGAACTGGTTCCCGAGGCCCACAATTATCTCGATCCCCGACCCCGAGAAGGCCTTTAGGACGCTGGGGTCCGCGTCGTAGATCCGGGTGTTTTTTATCTTGTTCGCCTTGAGGAGCGTCACGACGCTTTCCGGTTTGGGGATGTTGTCCGCGAGCCGGCCGTAGTTCACCCCAAACGTGCCCGTGAATGCATCTACACAGAGACAGAAATAAAGGGCAATCAGATCATTTTAGGTCAGATAACTTCAAGATAGATGAGTTATCTATTGTTACAATTTGTATCTGAAGAATTCAGTAAATTCTTTTAACAAAGTCATAACTATATTATGAAAAGAAGACTTGATCAAATTAACTAACATGTTTAGAACTGACTAATTATGAGAGAGAGAGAGAGTACCATGTGATGGGAAACTAGATAGCAAAATGAAGAAGAGAAGGGGGAAATATGCAACCATCTTGGATTGAAAAGTAAAGAGAGATGGGCATCCAATTTGTAGTAGGACCACTATTGAATGTCGTTGATTTTCAAAGGTAGATTTCAATGTTGTAAACCTACAATGCTTTGTCTGCAGGATGATACCAAACTACAAATTAAAAGATTCCAAACCTTAATTCGATGATGTGGTTTTCTGATCAAATATTGAACTTGGTTACCTTGGAATAAGATTCCTAACTTTTCATTGCCTTTTCATTCATCAATCTTGATTCACACTTTTCAACTTTCCTATTGACTTTCTCCATAAACTTTACGAAGGTATCTCGTTTTTTTTACCTTAATTCTTCAATTTTACCATAAACATAATCTAACTTACATACACGAACCTAACATCGTCTATTTTTCTTAATACTCCCAGTTTTCTAAATATGGTAAGTAAATATTACAATTGAAGTATTGATACTTCCAATATATTTCTCCGCAAAAAGCACCATCTAAACTTACATGCACGAACCTAACATTATGTTGACATGCTTTTCTTAATTAGCTTTCTTACATCGCAATTTTATACGTACATTTATAATTAAGAAAAGACTTCAGGTACCATCTTTAATAACACAAACATAAATTTAACAAGAAATCAAATCCTTGTTATATTTGGAAATCGTGCTATAATTTGACCTACAAATCAGTTTTTAGTTCTGAAATTAAAAGACTAACCCCACTCAAAATTTAATAGTTTTAGACACGGATTATATAAAATCTAACCGATGACCTTAGTTGGATGAAATCTAAGTTTAAAGATCAATTTAACAATCTTCCAGTTGAAAGACTGATGCCTAACTACCGTTGCAACCGCCAACTATAAGCAGATGATCAACAATCAAAAGCTAACATAATAGCCAGCCGCATCGAAGTCAGGCCGGAGTGGCATGGCATAATATAACATGATATCCACAGCACCATAATACACAAAAGCTACGAATGTCGAATGTCAAAACATAACCAGCTCCCTATCTCTAACAGCATCTAGTTACATTAAGATTACAGTCATCCAAGTTTGGTGTATTTTCAATATCAGGAAAAAGGTACCCGACACTTAGATGCTCTACATTAACAGCATTTAACAACTAATGGGAGTTGGAGACGGATGATGTGGCGATTGGTTCACCTTGCTGTTATCCATGGACTCCGCCTTCAGATTATTACCTTTTTCCTGCTCCTGTTCCTGTTCCTGCATGCTCGTTTTGATACCATCTTCCTGGATCCCGTTCATTTCCTGAGTAGATACATGTGGCCCCCCGTTGGCCACCTGTGTTTCAGCTCCATTAGTTGCTCCTCGTTCATTTTCAATGGGCTTATCCGGGGTGGCAAGCTCAGAAGATAGGTGGGGAGCAGCCTCAGATACAGGTTCCTCCACATTCTCAGACACCTTCTCGTGTTCAGCTTTTTCACCTTCGTGTGAAGCATCTCCAGTGCCATTATCTTTCACATCATCCTTCCCATTCATATCGGGTTTAACATCCTTGGCATCACTCTGCACATCAGTATCAACTATGGCATCCTGTTCGCTCACCTTAACAGTTTCCTCCTGCAGTTTGTCTTCACTACCGATTTTGGCTGCTTTATCTTCATCGGCCTTGTCTTCAGTTACAGCATCTTGCTTTCCATCAATTTCCATCCCCTCAGCTCCTTTTTCTGCATCTTGATTTCCATCAGCTTCCTCTTTCGCAGCTTCCTTTCCGGCATCTGGCTTTCCATCAACTTCAGTCCCCTCAGCTTCCTCTTTCCCAGCTTCTGCCTCTTTCTCTTTCTTAGTTATCGATGATCTTTTGCGACGTTTCATTTGTGGCTCAATCTCCAAAGATGTAGGACTTGACTTCACCTTCTCACTGATCCTAGCAGATCTCCTTGGCGTCTCACCGGTACCCCAGTCGAATTCTGATATTGCAGGATTCCCCTCGTGGGACTTCAGGTACTGCTCCAATTGCTTGCGACTGGTGATCTCCTCCCCAGTAGGAGCAACAAATACAATCTCATTTTTCCTGGGAGTTCCACCCCTTTTCGGTAAGTACTGCAAAAATATATCACTATATCAGGATATGCTATAACTAGAAAACCGGGCAACAATCTCCTACTCGTCTCATGCCCTTCCACAATTCAATGTCATGTCCATACATAATAATCACCAAATTCTCATTCGTTCAGGTTTTCAACAAGCTGGTTTTGTTCAAATGAAAACATACCATCTTGGCCGATATGCGAGTCAGGTTGAACTTAACAAGGATAAGACAACTATCCAGGATTTAAGAAATTAGGCTAACCTACCAACATACCCTAAACCAGTAAAATCACAGTCTGATGTTCATAAACAGCTAACAGGGTGAATAACAAAACTGGAATTGCAATGATTGAAGAAAAAACAAAAAATTGCCAAGATAGCAAGCAGTCAACCTATGCCTCAACCTTCAGCAAGAAAGCAATTCTAGTTGTGTAAAACGCTGTTTAAACATCGGTTCCAAGACAACTGTTTAAGCCCATAACTGCAACAAATTATCACTACCAACTAAAACTATTAACAAAACAGTCCTAAGATAAAAATAAAAAATTAACAAAAATTAAAAGAGAGAAACTAAAAAATCACAACTGTTTCTGCAAAATGGGAAACTACATAGGCAAACCCATCCTAACACCAAAATATACCATGTAAAACGAATAACAACAACTGGCTACAACATGGTTGAAAGAATATCGCAAATAAGTAACAAACCCTAACACCAGAAACACAGGGTAACCGCAACCGAGAAAATATAGCAAACAAACACTAAACAAGGGCATAGCAAAATTCAGTAAAAAAATCTTAGAAACTGAGCTCTATTAAAGTCAACAGCAAGCAAAATAGCTACAAAATTGAAGGAAAAGAGTACCAATTTCTTCCAGGAAGCAGGAGCAGGGAGCTCCACCGACACAACTTCGTCACTGCGCTGAATCTCCGGCATAATTCTCGTGCACCTACACAACCAAAACCAGGTCAAGTTACGAGCCGAAAGCTGAAACCAAACAAAGCAGATAAAAAAACCGGTCGCAGTGAGAAGCTTCAGCTACCTCTTCTCTGCTTCTCTCTACTCTCTCTCTCTCTCAAACTAAACAAAAAATGTGCTCCAAAACTTAACCGCCACGACGCCTTATTTCGAGACAATGCTAAAACCACCTCAAAAGGAGCAAAGAGATATTTTACGTGGGACACGTGGCACCCGCGAGAGTCGTGGATCTGACCGTTGCAGACAGTTTCTGATTGCCTCGTTTGGTAAGAAAGTTCTCGAGCGGGTGTGCTGGGACACGTGCCGCCCCACTAGAAGGGCTGTGACGATCTAACGGTGATATCCCGGTTTACTTTGTAATATCACTACCTATCTAAAATTTTCGTTTGTCAGCTGCTGCGCCACGCTACATGACGGGGAGTGTGTGAGACGGGGGATTATGGAGTGTAGGATTTGGGGTGTGTGAGATCACGCGCACTGGGTGAGAGTGGGGAAGAGAAAGATCGTGAGTCCCGATAACGTTCCTGAAATGGTGAGTAAATTGGATTGGATAATGGGGTTTGAGGTCCGGATGAGATTGTTCAATGGTGGGAATATAGCGGTGAGATGCAACGGATAATGCTATTTTGGTGGGTTGGTGACGTGGGGGTCTGTATTTGGGTCGGGCCATCGGGTTACGATTATATTTGGGCCGGGCTTCAATTGGGTTAGATGAGTTCGGCCTCACCTCATTCATGGTTTATGTCTCTATTGAGTTCATTAATTATTTAAAAAGTGTGTACGGAGTATTAATTATGGTAAAGGTATGAAACAACAGTAATTAAATTTCATTGTACCTTTTACGATTTATTGGTTTTTAACAACTCGATTTTGGCATTTTACTTTCGCTAAAAGAAAAATACAAACACAATGAGTACAATTGTTTGTTTCGATCATAAACACATGACACGAGCGGAAAGACTCACAAAACTCTTATTTCTCGCATAATTTTTCACTATATACAACAGAAGAGACTGTTACACAAAGCTCATCTATATAGCAACCTCTTCACTTATACACACACATATTGAGAGAGACTGCACTAGATCAAGAAGCTGCAGCAAGAGGAGGCCAATGAGATTCAGTTATGATGAACTCAGAAGGTGACTTGTGACTTCCCGCTGCATATTGGCTGTTTGAGGCCTTGGCCGCCTCTACGTCATTTTCTTCTTCCTCATCGTCGTCAGCATCCCACAAAAACCGAGCATACGAAGCCAGCACAAAACTGTCACAAGATTGACATCTCCTGAGTTTCAGCAAATAAACACAGTGCAAAACAGACATGTCTACGACAAACCATTCTTTGATCATGTTGGCATAAACAAAACTCGAGAAAAATGACTCTTCATTCATGCATATATCAAATTATATCCACATTTTCACTAGATCTACTTTAAGTTGTGTAACAGTACACGGGAGGCAAACGGGAGGAGCTTTTAACTAACTACCGATGTTTTTTGAAGTAGCATGGGATCAAGGTTTGTCGTGCATCATAGAAAAAACAAAGGCGAGTTTTCTTTGTTACTAAAACTACAAAAGATTCTGAAGTGGCAACAAAGAAAAGCATGTAATCAAGAAACAAAGAATCAGGTTCTCACCAGTCGTTGGGGTCGGTTTTGACAGCTTGATCAAAATAAGCCTCAGCTCGAGCAGAATCTCCATGAGTCTGCCATAATAGATCAGCATAGTGTGATAACACATTTCCATCAGCAGGGTTAGCCAAAATAGCTCTTTCGTAGAACTCTTCTGCTTTTCTGAAATCTGCCTTAACCTACAAATCAAATTATTATTTACAAAATCAATTCCATTATTTAATCAACGACAACAACAATGGTAACAATAACATTTGGACACAATGCCAAAGAAGAAGCCCTCATCAAACACAATACTGCATCAAAATGAAACTATATGAGCAACGGAGTGCTAAATATGTGTGTTAATTAACTATATCATATAGTTTGCCTTAATTACTGATCAAAACCATTCACAGAAGGTAAATTATACAGAACCAATACAACCAAATTTACTACTACAAAAATTGCAAATTTCAGATCAGTTTCTTTCTAACTAGGGCTATTAAGTTTATCTCACACCACGAACATATTGCATAACTACCAACATAGCATCATGAAACCTAATTTCATCAAAATACGTAAAATCAAATAAGTTTAATGTTACCTCCTTCAAGTAATTAGCATAATTAGCTAAAAACAGAGGATTTCCAGGGTTAGCATCGATCATCGTCTCATAATACGCCTCACTAATCCCACGGCCCGGTCCCGGCCCGTCGTCCCGCCCTCTCCCACCACCGCCATACGATCCTCTACTTCTGACACCTCCGCCGCCGCCGTCTCCCGCCTCCTGCAGAGTCCTCTCATATGGAATAGCATGCTCCTCCGTTACCGCTGTCGCCTCGCCCAAGCCGGAACTAGACAGGAAAAACGACACAGCATCCTTCCTATCCTGGATCTTCACCGGATCGGGCGCAGGCGGGCGGAAGCTCTTCTTCGGCTTCAGCGGTTCTCTAATGCATGATTCGAACGCGATCCGCGTCTGCGAGCTGCAGTCGCAGGGCGCCGTGAAGGAGACGGATCTGGTCCGCACCAGCTGAGGCAGGGAGTCGGGCTCTGATGCGGAATTTGGTGGCCATGAATGCAGAATTGGTGATGATGAGCTTCTGAGCAGCATTTCTATTCTTGTAGCGCGAAGTTGATTTTTCTTGTGTGAATTGAGTTGAGAGCTTTGGCGGTTTATTTGGTGGTTTTGGAGGCGGAGCTCCGCCGCGTTAAGGTGGAGAGGCGGAGGTGAGGGATTTATATAAGGAGAGATTGGAATTTTGTTGCTATTTACACTAATTTATTTTATTCAAATTATCTATCTTGATATTACATCGTTCTGTGAAATATCTTTGTTCCTATTGTAAATACTACTAGCATTTTTGTGTGGATTCATAGTTATTTAATTCTGAATATTGATAAAATGATAATTAATCGACGATCCGAAAAAGAGATCTTAGTTTAAAAAGAAATATAAATCCATAAATTTTATCTTAAAATAAAAATTCAATATTTCAGGTGAGGCAACCAAAAATCGTACTCCTACATTTGCCTAAGGTAAGATGTTACATTTTTTTAAATTTATTTCATAAATTGTAACACTTTTTTATAAAATTCTAACACTTTTTTATAAAATTTTAACACATTAACATATAAAAAGATATCTTCTCTCTCTAAATAACATATTCTAAAATTTCATGTCATTATCTAAGTGTGATAGTAAACAGTAATAGGATATTTAGAATGTGACAAAGAGATTATTATCTTCTCACAGGATAAAGCAATTTGTGTCTGATTCCTAATCATGCTTGTTTTGATATGTTAAAATTAAATTCTACTGGTATGATTCAGTTTAATACGTAGCAAATTATGCTTTGTGGTTGAGTTCATGTCATAGTTAAATGTTCAACGTGGACTAAAACTCTCGTTAATAAAAGGTGATAATGGCGGTGGCAGCCGCCGGTTTAAGTTCACCGCAGATTCACTAAAATGGTTGGTGAGTGGGTCCGATTCTAATGACAGCAGAAAACTTTACTACTTATATAGTCCTTTTTTTTCACTTCAACTAGTATAGCTTATCTTAGTAATGATGAGTACACTTTAAAACAATGTTCTTAGAAATTGGACGGATAAGGAAATTAATGAAGTTATCTGCCTTTTTTTTTTTTTAATAATTATCAGGTGGATTTTCTGATTATTTGATTAAGGATGGAAGAGTCTCATGCCACTTGACCATACTCCTAAAGTTATCGACTTGTAAAACACTAGTTCAAAGTTTTGGCATGCATAAAATAACGGATGTACAAATAAAGCTAAAAAGCAGCATCTGCAAGACTGCAACACAGACTTTCGGTAATGAGGCGGTCTATTCTTATCTCATTGTGGGTCGTACTTCTGTTTAATAGTAGCCCTAGATTAGTTGTTTGGTTGAACAAATTTTTTATAATACAGTATATTAATTTTAAATTGATGAAATGATATGATATGATAATGTCTTATATCTGACGAATATAAATTATAAGTACTCAATAAAGCTAGTGGTTAACAAATATAATATTAAAAGTTGGGTAATAATGATAACCTTATATAATCATTGGTTGGTACGACCTTCGCCTCAACATCAACAGTATTTACCAATGCAATAGATAACAATGGTAAATAAAAGAAACCACAAATTATCCACACGCATATATGTTATGCTTTTGTTTGTAAATAACTCAAACATCACAATAATTGGTCACAGATCAAGTTGCAGGCCAAATTC
>JAOWBI010000229.1:4210117-4221200 GCA_028566235.1 Salvia elegans | reverse complement strand
CATTATTAATTATTCCGCTACGAGGTGATTGTTTTTCATGATTAATAAGTTAAAAGATTGATATTCTCATTACTAGGATTTCTCTAATCCAACATTTTCAATAGATACAACATTCAAATGATAGGAGTTATGATGGACCTTGGGATAGCCAAACTCCACTCTTCACAATAAACAAGGAATTAAATTTTTAGCTATAATGGATTTAAACTAACTGCATAGCATCCTTCTATAGGCCAAGGCCAAAACTTTGCCTGATATATATCATTTTTAAAGTCAAGTCACTTTCAAGAATGCACAATCACATCTATCACCTTCTCTCGTGTTCATTCAAATCTTTGTAATCGGGGCAAAGTTCCTAGATGATAACACACTCTAACATCTTGCTTCGTTTGTTTTTTTTTTTTTTTTGTTATCTATTCTCTTTAATTAGCTATGGGAGAAGTATTTGCAAGGTACCACTGCCTAGAGACACCACATTATTATATCCATTGAAATCTATTCAATTCAACAATGCAAACAAATGATGCACAGTACCAGAATCCCAGTGGTCTATGATCATACAACCTAGATCATATAAACAAATAGATTTAGCAATAGATAAAGATTCAATACGAAAGCCAGCTACCTCCATAACTATGCCCCTCAAATTCTCCGAGTTCATCGGGACCACCTTCCCCACTCGCAACTGAAAGTCCCCGAGTTGATACTGGTTTCCCTGCACTAATTTTAACTTTCGCTGAACAACTAATATGAAAGGAAACGTTGAATTTTACTTTGCAGTTCTTCCCATTTTTGAAGCTTCAGCTCAATAAAAAGACAAATTATCAACCAGATATTTCTACAAAATCAGTTTTACCTCGAAATTAAGGGCAACTCGGGTTTTATACGACTGCAGTTTCTCCATTATCATCTGAATACTCGACTCCGCCTCCACAACAAGACGCTGACCTCTAATCACCAAGAAATATTTGCCGGGCTGCTCCGCAAGTGAGATCCCCACAAAATCACGAGGAAATTCATTCACAATAGATTGTTCTTCAGCATCACCACAGTAAAGTAAAGTTTAAGTAATTTTTTAAGAATTAGGGTTTAAGGTAATGAATAAATCGGCAATGATTTCACAACCAATCAGCAATCGAGCCAAAACAACATCAAATTCGACAAACGATTCTCGAAATGAGGGCTTTAAACCCTATAACAAAATGCGCGAGATACCTCTGGCCATGGCTTTGTAGAAACTGAGAGTGGTTTTCCAGCGCCCTTCCTTAACGCCATTGATGCTCTCAGCGCACTGAGATACCTCTGAGAGGATTTGGGTGTTCACCGTCGTTCCCGGATTGGGATGCCAGTGCAAAATCCTGCACGAATCAAACACATCAATACGCAGACTTGTGTACTACAATTAAATCGAATTCGAGCAATAGAAAAGGGGGAAATATGGTTCCCAATTCCATTTTTTTCCGATTTACCATTTGATGGGCATAGGGTCGACGAATTGAAAGCTCGTTGAAAAAGAGTGAATAAATTTGAAATCCTGAAACTGAATATTCGAGCAACGCAATCGTAGAATTTTGCCAACGGTGAATAGCTCAACCCGCTAGCAACAAAACAGAGTAAATCTATTCCTACTAATTCTCTATTAAAATTCGTATCAAACTAAATATTTATATTTTTCAGAAATAAAGAGAGTAAAATATTTCATGTTCATGTGAGTTGGTCAAGCAGAACTAATACAAAAATGTTGTGTTATTGCATTGTTGTAACTCAAAAAATGTGTGTTGTTGCATTGTTGTAACTCAAAATTGTAACCATAGAGTCTATTAACTGTCAATTAGTACTCCAAATGACGAATATACAAAAGATAGGAACAAAATGTCACTAACCAACTTGTTATTTTGCTTTTTTTTCCAAAACATTTTACAAATCTGTAAATTACCTATTTATATAAAATATTTTAATTTTTATTTCAATCTGATATACAAAATTTCAAGTTTATATCTAACTAATACAAAAAAAATTATGTTGATGTTTCATTATAACGCAAATCGTTACCATAGTCTTAACTTTGACAATTATGTACTTATATGACGATATCTGATTCATCAAAATACACCAAGGGCGTGTTCGCCTTTCACAATTATGCATATTCAAACATATCTCACAACATAAGAGCATCCCTATACCAAAGAGCATAGATATGAGCCTGGATCCACTCTTATTCATTTTTTACTTTCTGCTATTTGGCAAGAGCACAATACCCACATCCATGCTCTTCCACAAGGACATGCTCAAGGGCCCTACCATTCCATTATTTAATTTAAATACTTCAATTACTAAAAACATTTCTATAATATAAAAATACACTAAAAATACTCAAGCTACTATTACAAATTAAAAAATATATATAATTACATACTTAAATCCTAAAAAATAAAAATTACATAAATAAAATCCTAAAAATAAAAATTACATAATTAAAATCCTAAAAACTGAATATTACATAATTAAAATCCTACAAATTAAAAATTACAAACTTAAAATACCTTAATAGAAGACTACTCTATCCCCAATGTTTTTCGGAGACCTCGTTTCATTGCATAATGTGCATCAAGTTGCTCGGGAGACATGCGAGACGAATCCGCCAAATTGAGTTGAGTCAAAAGGGGCCACAACGAGTTAGTGGGCGGTTGAGGTGGCACAAAGGGAGCAAGAGCAGGAGCAGGAGAGGTGCGACGGCAGTTGGCCGCCGCCTGTTTCCTTCCTTGCGGCAGGCGTTGGGATCTACTCGGGGCGGCGTCGGGGCTACCCAAGTTAGCTGCGGCAAGCTGGCTAGCCACCTCATCCGAGCCGGCGTCGGATAACGACCTCGGCCGTTTGTTGGAGGAGCTGGAGGAGGATGATAAGCCCCCCTATACTTCGGATGCGTACGCACCTCCTGCCAAGCGTTGAGGTACATGAATGGTTTGTAATAACAAGATTGGTAGGTCACCAGGGCGGCACTGATGATGTCGAGCTCGCTCTTGCCGCTCCCGCCAACTCATGTTCCTGGAGGAAAATTCCCTGGAACTTTTGGATTTCTTCGTTGCCTTTGAAGATGGCATTGCGCACCATACTCTCATTGCGCTCAATGGTTCCCTCCGGTTGGGTGCCATTGTACCGGCGAGAGAAGCGGAACCAAAACCTATCTTCGGTTGGGTTCGTGCCAACCTCCGGATCTTCGGAGACTTCCAAATATGCTTTGAATAGCATATCCATCTCACTCGGAGTGTACGAGGTGCCGATGTGAGGATCGCCACCATGACTCTGAACACGAGTACTACGAGGAGCAAGAGTAGGAGGAGTTTGGGAGCCGCCGCTCCCTCCCGATCCTTGTTCGGGTGCCTACCCGTATCGCCCATCGGGTGCATCTTGCTCGTCCACCGGGTAAGGCCGGTAGCCACCCGGAATTTGAGAACCTTGGGTTAGAGGAGGGGGTGAGAATTCCGTTTCCGGACTAGGGAACCATTCGTGGTTCCAACCACGGGAGTCAGATGTGTGATCGCCGGAGCCGGACAATTTATTTTGCAAGAGTGAAGTGAAAGATTGAGGATTGATGAGACAATTTAGATGAGAATTGTATAGTGTGGTGTAAAATTTTTTTGTGGAAATGAGGGTATTTATAGATGAAAAATGTGAATTTTGGGGGAAAAAAATTGAAAAATAAATTAAAAGTGGTGAGAAAACAGATATAATTTATTGGAAAGTGGAAAAATATTTTTTTTTTAATTTAAAAATCATTAAAATTTGAATTTAAAAAAAATATGAAAATGTCAACGGCAATGGAAAGCTACCACGGCGCCTGCTCAGGGGCATGGACGTGCTTTGTACATCGAGCAGCGTCGCGCCGTCGGCAAAAGCATAGCGGCGGACATGTGTATGCTGCGCCGTCGGCACGGACGCCGTCCGTCATTTTGAGCAGCGATGGGGATGCTCTAAGCACACACGTGTTACACTCCCACACAAACGCGCACACATGTGCACACACACTCACATGTACGTCTCTTGCTTCTCACAATTCAATCCTTTCTCACTTGATTGTAGATAGTCGCCTCCTCATACCAAGTTGAACCTTCAACCTCTTCCCACACCTTCTTCGTCTCTAGGCAGCTAAAGAAGAGATGCCCAGCCGTCTCTTCGGTTTGACACCTCATCACCAAAGGTGAAACAATTTTGGCTTGATTGTGACAACAGCAGACAAACAAGGTTGGACAAACTAAATGAGATGATGACATTACTTCAACAATGAACTCATGCAGAGCTTATGGAATGCTTGCATGGGATAACTATCCTATATATAGGCCGAACCTCTACATGTAGAGCATGTTGGTGTGTAATGACCGAGAGTTACAAAAGGTTATCGACGTGTGCAGATCGTGATGTATCTGGACATGATGTATTTGATGTGAACACAAGGATCTAGGAGAGATGGACTATTTCGTTAGTTGGCTAATTTCAGTGTTGCGCAATATTTAATTTAGTCCATTTTCAATGTCCAAAAAGATCAAAGTGGGCTCAAAGTAAGCCCAAAGAACAACCCAATTGTCAAGTGCTAAGAACCGATTCCAAGTCCCAGGCCCCCGGGGCACGTGGGCCTGGGACTCGACTGAGAATTCTTCATTCTTCTTTTTGTGTATTAGATGGAGAGAGAGAAAATATATTTTTATAGATTAATGCGAGATAGAATTTTTTCTAAAAAAAATTGGCATATTTTATTAGACAAACTAAAAAAGAAATTGTGACATTATCATGAGATGAAATAAGTGCAAGACTAATGAAAAGTTATTTATTTTTGAGTGGGAGATTAAATTATCTTACTCAATATTAATTAATCTCATAGCTCCATATTTCAATATTTTACCACTCATCAGAAAAGGTTTAGAAAAAACAAATATACTACAATCATTCACTCGTAATATAGATCAATTATAGTATTGTACTCCCTCTGTCCCGCTACAAGTGAGGTACTCTAAATCAGACGTTGTTTTGCAAAAATGATGATAAATAGTAAGAATAGAGATAAAGTAAAGTAAGGAAGATAATAATGTATGGACGACTTTCTTCTATATTATTCTCTCTCTTACTTTAATTTTTGTCCACTTCAACTATTTATTATTACCTTCGCAAAGATACGGCTAGAAAGAAACGCCTCACTTGTAGTGGGACAGAGGAAGTAATATAGATCAATTATAGTATTACTTAATTTTACAATACTAAAATTTAGATCACTTATAAGAATTGGTCAAACTTATTGGATTCAGTCAAACTATGTTGGATAGGTTAGATTCAACGTATATTTTACTCCATATTGTAAATAGGGCTGGGTAAATATACCGAAAAAATGATATTCATATCGATATATTCGATACGATAATGATATAAGACCCGACCCTAATTGTAAATATGGTATTGTTGTCTATAACGTAGATGCAATCATGCAATAGACACAAAAAAAAAAAAAAAAAAAAAAAATAGAAAAATTATATTTTAAGAGTTTTATCAGTATGTGTGAACTGGAAATGTTGGGTTGACCAACGGTTGAATCGAGAAGCAATTACATAACTTGAATAATGTGCATGTCAAAATCGTGCGCAAAATTTTTAGCCACTCTAAAAAAAGCTAAACAGCAACCCCACTAGTCCCTACCACTAGTAAACGTTGATTATTGATCTCCTTTTCTCCTCTCCTCTCTTCACCGTACTCTCCTCAGACCACCGTCCACCGCCCTCCTTTAAGTAGCGACTGCAATTAGTTGCAAGTCAGATTCAGTAAAGCAAGCAGCGATGGCGGAAACGAAGGCGTCTCTCTTCTCCCCTTACAAGATGGGCCAGCACAATCTCTCCCACAGGTACGTTTTCTCTAGATCGGATTGTGATAATTGGTTGTCGCTGTGAGAAATGAAATCTGATGATGAATGTTTTTGTTAGAGTGGTTTTGGCGCCGATGACTCGATGCAGGGCGTTGGGCGCGATGCCTAATTCGGCGCTGGGCGATTACTACGAGCAGAGGGCGACGGACGGCGGGTTTCTGATCACGGAGGGCACCATGATCTCCCCCTATTCCGCGGGGTAAGATCGTCAATTCCTTCCAGTTCAATTATTGGGGTGGTTCATATAATATGTGTGTGATTGCAAACTGCAGGTTCCCGCACGTGCCAGGCATCTTCAATAAGGAGCAAGTGGAGGCGTGGAAGCCCGTGGTGCAAAGGGTTCATGCTAAGGGCGCGGTTATCTTCTGCCAGCTCTGGCATGTCGGCCGAGCTTCTCATCCAGGTACCCGAGAGTAGTGATATTATGCAAACTGCATCGTTTCTACAAACTATGATTTGGACGGTTAGATTTCAAGATTTGAAGCTTACAAACAACAAAAATGTCAATAAAAACTAAGATTTGGATCGTTGGATTTCAAGGACGCTGACAGATAACAAAAATGTCAACACAACATCAATCGGTTGACAATGTCAAACTATGATTTGGACAGTTAGATTTCAAGATTTGAGCTAACAGATAACAAAAATGTCAACACAACGTAAATCGGTTGACAATGTTGACGTTTTGTGATGACGTTATTTGATATGTGTTGACATCAAATCTTAAAATCTAACGGTTCAATCATAGTTTGAAGTTTGTACAATATGTAGAGTTTGCATTTGATTACGTCTCTGGTAACAGAACTACAACCTAATGGTATTGCACCAATCTCTTCAACGGACAAACCAATATCCAAGAGGTGGAGAGTGCTACTTCCGAACGGAAAGTACGAGATTTATCCCAAACCCCGCAAATTGGACACTCACGAGTTGCCTCAGATTGTACACGAATATCGCCAGTCTGCGATAAACGCAATTGAAGCAGGTCAGGTCTGGTCTGGTCTGGTCTGGTCTATCGTTTTTATCGAAAATTCTGCATACTAACCTGCATCAAGTGAACAGGATTTGATGGCATTGAGATCCACGGAGCTCACGGTTACCTCCTCGACCAATTTATGAAGGATGGGATCAACGAGCGCACAGATGAGTACGGTGGATCTCTCCAAAACCGCTGCAAACTTATTATTCAGGTTGTTCAAGCCGTTGTGTCTGCTATAGGCGCTGATCGGGTAGGCGTCAGAATATCACCTGCAATCGATCATCTTGATGCTATGGACTCCGATCCACGCAGCCTCGGACTAGCTGTCATCGACAGACTCAATAAACTGCAGTCAGACTGCGGTTCCAGGCTTGCCTACCTACACATCACTCAGCCGCGATACACAGCCTATGGTCAGACAGAGTCGGGCAGGCCAGGCAGCGAAGATGAGGAGGCACAGCTCTTGAGAACCTGGCGGAATGCGTATCAAGGAACGTTCATCTGTAGTGGCGGCTTCACCAGGGACCTAGGGATCCAAGCCGTGGCGGAGGGGGATGCAGACTTGGTGGCCTACGGACGCCTCTTCATTTCAAACCCGGATTTGGTTGAGAGACTGAAGGTTAATGCGCCTTTGAACAAGTACGTCAGGGCTACCTTCTATACCCACGATCCCGTTGTAGGATATACGGACTATCCTTTCCTGCAATCAACCGTATCGCGGCTTTGAAAAGTAATGGCACTACTCTTGGAGCCTGGAGAATCTGTATCAGTGTGAGTAGAGGAGGATATGTGTAATTCACTCTACTTAAACTCAACTATTTATGTGTGTGTGTGTTTGTGTTAGAGGAGAATATGTGTAATACTGTATATTTCAACTATTTATGCTTTCTATATAAGAGGCTGTGTCATGTTATTCAGACTCACAATTCATGAACCAAAAGAGAAAAAAATACATTTCTAGAAAAACTAAATAGAATTTGAAAGTGGAGTAGCTGGCGATCAAATTGGGAAGATGAACATGCTAAAGCTAATCTGGCAAATTTAAATGTAATTTTTACTACCTGTCAATATATTAACAATGATCTAGAATTCTATTTTACCTACTAGAATACTTCACTTTTCAACATGCCACTGCCTCTCCATCAATCACTTCTTCTGCTCTATTTTATCAAAGAAACTTATCCCAACATAAAATCAAGCACAAAATCTACAGGTGAAGGCCTCTTTCCATCATCACACCCCTTACTCTCTCAGCATCCTCATAACATCCAGCTTTCTGATAAATCTTAATCAGGAGCTGGAAATTATGCTCACCATCCGGCTCCAACTCAAACAGACGCTCTGCCGCTCTCTCACCGAGCTCAACATTACCATGAAGGTAACAACCATACAGCAACGCTCCCCAAACAGTCGGCCCAGCCTCCATCTCCATTCTCTTCTCTATAAACTCATACGCTTCTTCAAGCAACCCCGCCCTTCCATAAAGATTCACCATGCACGAATAATGCTCCATGCTCGGCCTCATCTCATACCTCTCCACCATCATCCGAAATAACCTCTCTCCATCCCTAACCATTCCCGAGTGAGCACAAGCAGACAACAAGGAGACGAATGTGATGGCATCTGGCGACGAGGCATCACACTCCAACATCCGGTCAAAATACTCTAGGGCTACGGGATTTTTAGAGTGAGCTGAAATGATTGAATTCCACGAAACTACATCCCTCTCCGGTATACACTCAAACAACCATGTCGCTCTCTCCAGATCATTCTGGTTCACGTAGAAAACCATCAATGAGTTGCATACGGATGAGTTCCACTCCATCCCTCTACGGACAACCCATCCATGAACTTCTCTTCCAATTTTCTCAAGCAGCACGCTTGTCATAACCGCTGATAGAGTGACACCATCAGGCTCAATTCCCTCGACCACCATCCGACGAAGTAGAGAGAGTGCTTCAATTACCAAACCATGCCTAACATATCCATTTATCATTGAATTCCAAGAAACCAACTCCTTTCCCTTAATTCCATCAAAAACCTTCCTAGCTCTAACAATGTCACCGCATTTCGCATACATATCGACAAGCGCATTCAAAACAAACGGGTTGTTTCCAAAACCGGAGCGAACCACCCAGCGATGAACCTCTTCCCCGATCCGAACCACTCCAACTCCTCCACACGCTTTCAACACCCTCGGAAACGTGTACTGATCGGGCCGAACTCCATCCTCCACCATCTGAAAGAACAACGCCAACGCATCTTCGTATTGGCCCATCTCAGCATACCCAGAGATAAGCGAATTCCACTGGAAAGCCGAGGAGTTCCGGTCAGACATTCCGTCGAACACCTCGTGGGCTTTCTCGATTTGCCCACTACACGCGTATAACCTCAAAAGCTTCGATGCGATCCCCACATTCTTGCGCAGTAGCCTCTCTGGAATAAGGCTGTGAACTCTTACAGCGTAATCAATGGCTTCCAACTGGAAACAAGACTCCAAAAGGGACGCAAAAAGCTGGGGATCGTTTAATTGTATGCCATTTTTGGCGGAGGACTCTAAATCGATTATGATGTTTTCTAGGGCTTGCTTCTTGGATTGTGGAGGGAGTCTGCGCTGGAGCAAGAGTGGGGTTGGGTGAGATTTGGGGAAAGGGAGACTAATTGAGGTCTTGTTTCGGTAAATGGGATCGTGTTTCTTGTCTTTCCTCCTCGCGGCGGAGTATGAAGTGGATGTTATCGAACACGGTGGCTTCAGACACAGATTCATGTCATGCCCTTTCTGGATTTCTACGATGAAGAAAATGGAAGATCTTTTATGTCGGAATAATATCTAGCTGCTGTTTAACTGATTTGGTGAAGTTTGAAATCAATAGATTCTTACAAGAAAGTAAAATGAATTGAGTTATAAGTGAATCTTTTGAATATAAACTAATTAATTGTTAATCATTTGATTATTAATTATAAGTGAATCTATTGAATAGTACTATAAACTAACTAAGCAAAATTTCAATTATTTTTGTATACACGGAGTATCAAATTTTTTTTTATAAAGATTGACTAGTTTTTAGAAGTATAACCTTTTATAAAAGCACAACCAGTGTACTTCCAATTACGCTCACAATTGTACTTCCAATTTATTTTTATATAACACTAAGAAATAATCTAGAGATCATGAATTGAAGAATGAAATCTTCCCAATCATTCAAAAAGTGCAGACAGAGTATAAAGAATAAAAGCACAACCATTTTATTTTTAATTATACTAACGTATCATAAAAGTAGAAGTAAATCCTAACCATCCATTCATCAAGCAGAAAGAAAAAAACACAATCCTTATGCTTTCTCTTGACCGGTATAAGCATCATTAGATTAAGAAAAAATAAAGAAAAGTAGAGAGATTGTAGTTCATGATAATGGCTTGATGCTTTTTATTTTATTCAATGATATGTCACCCTTTATATTGGGCATTACAAATTATGTATACATGGTAAGCCTTGTGGCATGGAACAAAATAAATTTAATTCTAGTATGTAATCAACCTTAAATTTAATTCTAGTATGTAATCAACCTATTTTTGGGCTCCAAACTACTATCTTTTCTTTGGCACCAAGTTAATATCTTTTTCTTTTTTAATACTTTTAATCGTATCCACTCGTTATAAAACTAAAAGTAAATCCTAGCTATCCATTCAAAAAGAAGAATAATCATTTCATATCAATAAATACTCCCTCCGTCCCAATAAATATGAAATATTTGAATTTCGATATATGATTTTATGTAGTGTTGTTTTGTGAGTTAATGATGAGAGGGTAAAGTAAGAGAGATGAAAAAGTATAGAGAGTATTATTTCTATTTACAGAAACGTTTCATTTTTAATGGGACAAACAAAAAAGAAAAACGTTTCATTTTTAATGGGACAGAGGAAGTATAAAAGAGCACTATACTACAATCATCTAATCTTCATCTAAATTGTATCTTTATCTTTTCCTTACAAAATATAAATTTGTAAAGAAAGTTATTTGGAGACTGAAGACATACTTTTGTGTCAAAGTCATATGCAATTAGAAATATCGCAATAAAGACAATGATTCTGGCAACGTGTGGAAGATGGATTTAATGAAGCTAGAGATCCAAATTGGCAAGAGCGTATGCAAAGATCTACGCGTGCTCGTATTCCAAATATCGAAAAAACAACAAAGA
>JAOWBI010000229.1:4167404-4183853 GCA_028566235.1 Salvia elegans | reverse complement strand
ATATAAAACGGAAGATTTTACAGAAATTATAGGAGCTGTTGTTGGCTTGTTATTTCCTATCTTCTTTGTTTATATTTCTGCAAGTACGTGTCGATAGCAATCCAAATATCATCATCCGAAGCTTTCTAACTTTGAATCTGCAGGTAAAATATTTTGCAGAAGCAGTGGGGGCTGGAATGGGAGGTCCTGCGCAAGGTTTTGTGAAGAAAATCCTTCAGGGTTGACTGTTTAGAAGGGTGGTAGGTATAGTTTCACTGCTTTTAATTTTGCTTCCTCTTTTATTTTATATACTACCAACTTTTTCCTCAATTGAAGGAGATATATGGTATGTATCTTCAATAAGAATGCTAGCTTTTAGTGTAGTTTGATTATGTAGCCTGTGGGTGTAACATAGCAGAAAGACAACAGGTGAAAGTAAAACTCATATACATATGGTCTTCGATCTACAAACAATCTGATATCGCAACGAAACATGCTCCAACTCCACTTGTGTTCGGAATTATTGTGATCGTAGACATCCTTCAATCCCTGGATGACCTCAATATGATTTGGTAGGCATCCTTAAATCTCTAGCACAATATCTGCAAAAAATATCAAACATACATCACTGAGTAAAATAAGAAAAGAAGAGGGGAAATTGGCCTTGGAGGGTTCATGTGTATCTTCTTCTGCAGCATAGCCCTCAATATCTGTAATTGTAAATATATCTTCTTCACATTCATGCATCAAATAATTTTATTTTAATACCTGAGTGCTTAATTACCTTCTCCATTGTTGAGTGATTCTCCATTGGAAGATCTTGAAGCGGATCTTTAGGCGGCGGAGTCTAGGGAGAGATGTGAAGAATTGGAATCAATCTCCTTAATCTATTCATCATCACTACTTTCTCAACTACTTGTTCCATTTTGTTGGGGCATGGACAGGGGGTGGTGCACAACATGTGATGCAGTGTTATAAACGATAGTGTTTTTATTCCAAAACTAGATTAGTTTTCTTTTTATTTCTTACTGTTATTGAAACTTGCGTGTGCTATAAAATTTGACTAAAAAGTGATTAAATTCCCCAAGTAAAGCATGGAATAACTAACATCTACTTTTTCATTTGTCAGTATTCAACACTTTTCTTAGCAATAGAATTAACTAACATCTACTTTTTCATTTATCAATATTCCAACACTTTTCTTAACGTATACTTCCTACATCCCATAAAAATATAGATAATGGATATGACACAAAAATTAAAACATAATTGGTAAAGTAAATGAGAGAAGGAGAAAGGTATGGTAAAGTAAGAGAGATAAGGAGAATGGTAATTAAAGTAGTGTTAGTGGATAGTGGGGCCTATATTATTAAATTGACATAACTTTCCAAAAATAGAATGTAAATATTTTAGTGGGACGGACGAAAATGGAAAGTGCATACATTTTTATGGCACAGAGAGAGTTTTAGTCGATTTGTCCACTTTTTATAGCCTCATTTTGATTTGACATGAATTTAAAAATATTCGATTTTGTGAAGAAAAATGGAGAAACGAGTTAATGATTTATGGGCTCTATTTTTATATCAATTTTAGAATAGAATGTGAGTGTAATGGATTAGTTGAATGGTGGGGCTCAATTACCTAAAATGTGAGTGTAATGGATTAGTTGAATGGAGGGGTTCAATTACCTAAAATTGAAAAAAAAATGTGACTTTAAATCGCGGACATCCTGGAACAAAATGTGACATTTTTTTATGGGCGGAGGGAGTATTAGACTTTTTCTAACACTTTCCCAATTTTGTCGGATTTTTTTTCTTTTCAATAGTTCTTCGTTTTTTTTCTCATGTACTCCCTCCGTCCAAGCTAAGATAACGTATTTTTTAGTCGGCACGAGATTTTAAGAGTTGTTGGTTAATGTGATTAATTGAAAAAATAAATAATTGATGTAAGTATTATATGGAGAGAAAAAGAGTTAGATATTTTGTGATCACTGAGTATTTTTGGGCACTTTGTAGCGTAGGTGGAGACGGAGAACTTTTGAACACATGTTTAGGGAGAGGTTGCAATCTTACTGCAAATATACATTGGAGCTCCTTAGCACCTTCAAGCTCATCAAGGGCACACTCGGCTCCTCGAGAGTATCCACTTCTGGCTCGATAATGATAATCGCACACTAACCATTGATTAACTTTGTGAATTGCTTAACTGTTTTGAGCCCGATGATGAAATGGAGTTGTGGAGATTGCTCACTATCAAAAGTGAAACGTACCCATTTGAACCAGGAAGGGCGAAATTCACATCCATACACAATTCCGTCCTTCGATGATGTTAATCATACACTTACCATGGTAATCATACAGAATCTCGTCCTTACCATGGATTGACTCTCTTACTTTACCAATTGTGCATTACAATCCGTGTTGCTTCAAAAGTTTCTATTTTTAAAGGACAAATGTAGTCATTCACAAACAATTCACAACAACGTTTCTGTAGGTTTATGGTCATGCATCACGACTCAAGCGCGATGGTGCATGGTGTGCACCACACCTCAGCCACACATGATCCGAGCCTTGGGAAGTTAGTTATAACCAACCGATGCATCATTGGGAGAGAGATATAAATATAAGCTCCTGCAACTTGTTGTGTAACGTGAGGTTTAGTTAAGAGAGAGAGAGAGAGAAGAGATCAATCAAGAGAGTGTTATCTTGAGATTAAATAGCAGCTGAGTGTTTTGATTCTTTGTTATTCATCTCTGCAATCGTTCATGTTTGAGTGTGAAATACAAACAATATCCTACCCATTTCCTGTGGATGTAAGCCTCTAAGGCTGAACCACGTAAATCTCTGAGTCTCGTTCTTTATTGTTGTCGTTCTTCTTCGATCTTCACATCTTCAATTCCCAACAACTGGCGCCGTTTGTGAGAATGGCGATGGCTCGTTTTGATACGGAGAAATTTGATGGGAAGTCAGATTTTGGTCTCTGGAGGATCAAGATGCAGTCGCTCTTGATTCATCAAGGTCTCGATGAGGCGTTAGAGGCAAATGAGGACGACGAAAAGGCGACTGGGAAGCGGTTAGAGATCTTGCGGAAGGCGCGAAGCGCCATATTCTTGAGCCTCGACGACAAGGTTTTGAGAGAGGTGGCGCATGAGAAAACCACGAGTGCAGTATGGAAGAAGCTTGAGGATTTGTATATGATAAAATCCTTGGCTAACTGTTTGTATTTGAAGCAGCAGCTCTACAGCTATAGATTTGTTGAAAGCAAGTCCCTCACCGATCAGCTTGATCAATTTGTGAAATTTGTGGATGATAAGGCCATCGTGTTACTAAATGCTCTTCCTTCATCATACGAGCAGTTGAAGGATGCCCTCCTCTACGGCAGAGATAAGCCTATCACCTTGCTTGAGGTGCAAACCGCCCTCAAAACCAAGGAGTTTCAGAGGCAATCCACGGCTCAACCCAGCAGCACAGCAGAGATCTTGAATGTCAAGAAATATAAAGGCAAGGGAAAGAATAAGTCAGGTTTCTACAAAGAGCAGCAAGAAAGTGAAAAGGGCCAAAAGAAGGAAACAATGAGCTGCCACTACTGCAAGAAACCTGGGCATATCAAAAAGAATTGTTTTGCTTGTAAAAGAAAGCAAGCTACTGAAGGAGCTGGCACAGGCGCTACTGATTTGGTCCAAGATGCATATTCTTAACATTCTTGATGGGTCTATCAGTGAAAGTTGGATTGTAGGTTCTGGCTGTAGTTCTCATATATGTTTACATTATGAATGGTTTGAGGAGTTCAAGGCATCATCTGGCTCAGTAATTCTTGGGAACAATCAAGGTTGTGCAATCAGAGGAATAAGGCTAAAGTTAGCTTCTGGTTCTATGGTCTTACTGACTGATGTAAGGTTTATCCCAGAGATCAAAAGAAATTTGGTGTCTCTGGGAGTATTGCAGAAGAAAGGGCTGAGTTTTAGAGGGGAAAGTGATCTCATGGAGATCCTTCAAGGCAGTAAGATCATCATGAGTGTAGTCAGAAAGGGGACTCTGTACTATTTGGATGCAGATGCCATTACTGGGCAAAATTGCAGTGTTTCGAAGGCTGATGGAGATTTTGAGCTGTGGCATTCAAGGTTGGGATTCAAGGTTGGGACACCTGGGACAGAAGGCTATGAAGCATTTGGTCAAGGAAAGAGTGATAAAGGCTGATGATTCAGTAGATTTGAGAAGTTGTGAGAAGTGCATCATGGGAAAAAGTAAGAAGTTGCCATTTCCAAAAAGCAGACACACTTCAAGGAAGGTGCTGGAATATGCACACAGCGACATATGGGGACCAGCTCAACCAGCAACACTCAATGGAGGAAGGTACTTCATCACTATCATTGATGACTTTTCTAGAAAGCTGTGGGTGAAAATCTTGAAAGAGAAGTCAGAAGCTTTTACTTTCTTTAAGGATTGACACATCATGGTGGAAAGAGAAAAGAGAACAACATTGAAGTGCCTAAGAACAAACAATGGTCTGGAATACCTCTCAACAGAATTTGATAGCTAGTGCAAAGCAAAAGAAATCCAAAGGCACAAGACAACACCAAGAAATCCTCAGCAAAATGGAATTGCTGAAAGAATGAACAGAACCATAATGAAGAGGGTTAGATGTATGCTCATAGCTTCAGGAGTAGATAAGGAATTATGGGATGAGGTTGTGACTACAGCCGCTTATCTCATCAACAGAAGCCCATCTTCTGCTGTTGATTTCAACATTCCAGAAGTGAGGTGGAGTGACGTTATACCTATGGGCGCCTAAAACCGTTTGTGCGTAGAGCCCACATCAAACAAGGGAAGCTAGAACCAAGAGCACATAGGTGTATTTTCTTGGGCTACCAAGATGGTTCCAAAGCCTACAGGCTGTGGTGTACTGATCAGGGGAGTGAGAAGCTTTTGCTCAGTAGAGATGTTGTTTTTGATGAGAAATTGATGCCTTGCATCAAAGCAAATGCTACATCTGTTGAGGTGGAGCCACCAAGAAATGATCAGGATCCAGAAGTGAGGAAAGAGACTGGGTCAGAAATACATGAGGAGGCTAGCTCACATCCTGCTGTTAGTTCATCAACACCTACTGTTCAAGCTACTGGAAACCAAAGAGGGTGAGAAAATTACCTCAGAAGTTCAGTGATTATGAAATGACTTGCACTTTTTGTTGCTGAGAATATTGAGTTTGATGAGCCTGCAAGCTATGAAGAAGCAATGAAGAACAACCAATGGGAAAAGTGGTTGGATGCAATAAGAGCAGAAATTGAATCTTTGTTGAAAAATGGGACATGGATACTTGTGGATAGGCCAAGCTCTCAGAAGGCAGTGGGATGCAAATGGATATTCAAGAAGAAAGTGGAAGTGTCAGAAGAGAACAAGATCAGATTTAAAGCTAGGCTTGTGGCAAAAGGCTATTCTCAGAAGGAAGGAGTCAATTTCAATGAGGTATTCTCTCCCGTGGTTAAACACACTTTAATAAGGATTCTGCTATCAGTTATCACTCAAAAGAACTGGGAACTACATCAACTAGATGTCAAGACAGCCTTTCTTCATGGAGATTTGGAGGAGACAATCTATATGGAGCAGCCTGCTGGTTCTCAAATACCTGGGCAAGAAGATAAGGTTTGCTTGCTGAAGAAAAGTTTGTATGGATTAAAGCAGAGCAGCCGTCAGTGGTATAAGACCTTTGATGCACATTTAGTGAGTATTAGGTTTCAAAAGTCTGCATATGACAGTTGTGTTTACATTAAGGCAGAGGAAAGGTTTCAAAAGTCTGCATATGACAGTTGTGTTTACATTAAGGCAGAGGAAGTCAAGGCTGTTGCATACTTGGTCTTGTATGTAGATGATATGCTAGTAAGAGCCAAGGATCTTGCAGAGATCAACCTGATAAAGAGGGAGTTACAGAAGCAGTTTGAAATGAAGGATTTAGGAGATGCTCGAAGGATATTGGGAATGGACATTCACAGAGACAGATCAAATGGTGAACTTTGGCTGATACAGATTGATTATTTGTCAAAGTTAGTCCGGAAGTTCCATATGCAGAATTCTAAGAGTGTCTCCATTCCTTTGGGACAACATTTCAAGTTGTCAACTGAGCAAGCACCCAAGACAGAAGAGTAAAGATCTGAGATGCAAGATATCCCTTATGCTAACATAATAGGAAGCATCATGTATTGCATGATATGCACCAGACCAGACTTGGCGCATGGGATGAGTGTAACTAGCAGATACATGAAGGATTATGGTAGAGAACATTGGTCAGCACTTAAATGGCTATTGAGATATATCAGCGGCAGCAAGACAACTGGGATAATTTTCAGGCAACAACCGGATGAATCAGTGAACCCTTTGATTGGGTATTGTGACTCAGATTATGCCACAAATCTTGACACTAGAAAATCTCAGTCAGGGTATATCTTCAAGTTGAATGGCAGTGCAGTTAGTTGGAAGTCAGCTCTTCAATCGGTCGTTGCTATTTCCACTACTAAAGCCGAGTATATCGCGCTCACTGAGGCAATAAAGGAAGGGAAATGGTTAAAGGGGATACTTGGTGATTTTGGAATTGAGCAAGACAAAGTAAGAGTGATGTGTGATAGTAGCAGCGCCATTTGTTTAGCAAGACATCAATACTTCCATGAAAGAAGTAAACACATAGACGCCGGACTATATTTTATCAGAGATGAGATAGCTTGTGGAAAAGTCGAGGTGTTGAAGGTAGGGACTGAAGACAATGCAGCGGATGCATTGACTAAAACACTTCCAGTTTTGAAGCTAAAGCATTGCTTGGAACTGGTTAGTGTGTTATCGAAGTAAGGTGGAGTTTGGAAAGGAAAGGAGGATGGAGTTTGTTGGGCATGACCAAGGTGGAGATTGTAGGTTTATGGTCATGCATCACGACTCAAGCGCGAGGGTGCATGGTGTGCACCACACCTCAGCCACACATGGGAAGTTAGTTATAACCAACCGATGCATCATTGGGAGAGAGATATAAATATCAGCTCCTGCAACTTGTTGTGTAACGTGAGGTTTAGTTACAAGAGAGAGAGAGAGAAGAGATCAATCAAGAGAGTGTTATCTTGAGATTAGATAGCGTGTTTTGATTCTTTGTTATTCATCTCTGTAATCGTTCGTGTTTGAGTGTGAAATACAAACAATATCCTACCATTTCCCGTGGATGTAAGCCTCTAAGGCTGAACCACGTAAATCTCTGAGTTTCGTTCTTCTTCGATCTTCACATCTTCAATTCCCAACAGTTTCTACTATTCATGCTTCTCCTAAACAAAAATTCCATTGAATTCAAACCATATTAATCAAAAGATACTCATGTGTGATTCATTCCCATCCACAATTAAATCTAACAAAACTATCCTAACAAATTCAAAGCAAATCAATGGAAGTATTCAAGAACAAAATTTTATGCATAAAATATACAATACACCTTGAGTTGTAGGAGTTTTGAGCACAAAATTGATATTTGATGATGAAAACTTAGATTTGATGAACAATTTAGAGAATGCGTGTGTGAATTAACGAAGAAATTTTGAATTTTTGTAGATGTGGGGCATGGGGGCTCGGGTTTTGAAAAGAATGAAATGAAAAAGTCAGAGAAAACTCACCAAACAGAAGAAATTTGCATCAAACCGTTGTTAGCGGAACACTAACTCCATCTTAGCAGACCGTTGAGTACAAAGCACAATAAACACAGCATACACATTACACGCACTGCACACAATATACACTATACATACATTATACACTGGACACACACATATTACACGCAACATACACATATTACACACATTACATACACATACACAAAATAAACACATTACACACAGTGCACACACATGATAAATATTTCACACTATACACACGACACACACAACACATACACTACACACATATACACATTACACACACTGAACACACAGTACACACTACGCTCTCTAAACAAAGTACACACCCTTCACTAAACAAAGTACACTTCACTAAACAAAGTACACACCCTTCACTAAACAAAGTACACTTCACTAAACAAAGTACACACACTGCACACTATAGACAAAATACATACGGTGCACACACACTACAAGCACCTTACACACACATTACACACACCCTACACACTCTACACAATGTGCACACCCTACACATACACTATATACACACCTTGCACACACTACATACAACAAACACAAAATACATACATGTTGTACTTCCCTCACTGATCAATGGTTGTAGTGTGTGATGTGTGTATTTTGTGTGGTGTGTGTATGATGTGGAGTGTGTGTATTTTGTGTATAGTATGCATATAGTGTCTGTGTTTTTGTATAGTGTGAATGTGTGTGCAGTATGCATAGTGTGTGTATTTTGGGAATAGTATGTGTAATGTATATTTTGTGTATAGTGTGTGTATTTTGTGTATAATATGTGTAGTGTGTATTGTGTGTGTATTTTGTGCATAGTGTATGCAGTGTGTGTATTTTGTGTATAGTGTGTGTAATTTATGCATAGTGTGTACGGTGTGTACAGTGTGTGTAATGTGTATATGTGTGTAGTGTATGTGTTGTGTGTGTCGTGTGTATAGTGTGAAATATTTATCATGTGTGTGCACTGTGTGTAATGTGTTTATTTTGTGTATGTGTATGTAATGTGTGTAATATGTGTATGTTGCGTGTAATATGTGTGTGTCCAGTGTATAATGTATGTATAGTGTATATTGTGTGCAGTGCGTGTAATGTGTATGCTGTGTTTATTGTGCTTTGTACTCAACGGTCTGCTAAGATGGAGTTAGTGTTCCGCTAACAACGGTTTGATGCAAATTTCTTCTGTTTGGTGAGTTTTCTCTGACTTTTTCATTTCATTCTTTTCAAAACCCGAGCCCCCATGCCCCACATCTACAAAAATTCAAAATTTCTTCGTTAATTCACACACGCATTCTCTAAATTGTTCATCAAATCTAAGTTTTCATCATCAAATATCAATTTTGTGCTCAAAACTCCTACAACTCAAGGTGTATTGTATATTTTATGCATAAAATTTTGTTCTTGAATACTTCCATTGATTTGCTTTGAATTTGTTAGGATAGTTTTGTTAGATTTAATTGTGGATGGGAATGAATCACACATGAGTATCTTTTGATTAATATGGTTTGAATTCAATGGAATTTTTGTTTAGGAGAAGCATGAATAGTAGAAACTGTTGGGAATTGAAGATGTGAAGATCGAAGAAGAACGAAACTCAGAGATTTACGTGGTTCAGCCTTAGAGGCTTACATCCACGGGAAATGGTAGGATATTGTTTGTATTTCACACTCAAACACGAACGATTACAGAGATGAATAACAAAGAATCAAAACACGCTATCTAATCTCAAGATAACACTCTCTTGATTGATCTCTTCTCTCTCTCTCTCTTGTAACTAAACCTCACGTTACACAACAAGTTGCAGGAGCTGATATTTATATCTCTCTCCCAATGATGCATCGGTTGGTTATAACTAACTTCCCATGTGTGGCTGAGGTGTGGTGCACACCATGCACCCTCGCGCTTGAGTCGTGATGCATGACCATAAACCTACAATCTCCACCTTGGTCATGCCCAACAAACTCCATCCTCCTTTCCTTTCCAAACTCCACCTTACTTCGATAACACACTAACCAGTTCCAAGCAATGCTTTAGCTTCAAAACTGGAAGTGTTTTAGTCAATGCATCCGCTGCATTGTCTTCAGTCCCTACCTTCAACACCTCGACTTTTCCACAAGCTATCTCATCTCTGATAAAATATAGTCCGGCGTCTATGTGTTTACTTCTTTCATGGAAGTATTGATGTCTTGCTAAACAAATGGCGCTGCTACTATCACACATCACTCTTACTTTGTCTTGCTCAATTCCAAAATCACCAAGTATCCCCTTTAACCATTTCCCTTCCTTTATTGCCTCAGTGAGCGCGATATACTCGGCTTTAGTAGTGGAAATAGCAACGACCGATTGAAGAGCTGACTTCCAACTAACTGCACTGCCATTCAACTTGAAGATATACCCTGACTGAGATTTTCTAGTGTCAAGATTTGTGGCATAATCTGAGTCACAATACCCAATCAAAGGGTTCACTGATTCATCCGGTTGTTGCCTGAAAATTATCCCAGTTGTCTTGCTGCCGCTGATATATCTCAATAGCCATTTAAGTGCTGACCAATGTTCTCTACCATAATCCTTCATGTATCTGCTAGTTACACTCATCCCATGCGCCAAGTCTGGTCTGGTGCATATCATGCAATACATGATGCTTCCTATTATGTTAGCATAAGGGATATCTTGCATCTCAGATCTTTACTCTTCTGTCTTGGGTGCTTGCTCAGTTGACAACTTGAAATGTTGTCCCAAAGGAATGGAGACACTCTTAGAATTCTGCATATGGAACTTCCGGACTAACTTTGACAAATAATCAATCTGTATCAGCCAAAGTTCACCATTTGATCTGTCTCTGTGAATGTCCATTCCCAATATCCTTCGAGCATCTCCTAAATCCTTCATTTCAAACTGCTTCTGTAACTCCCTCTTTATCAGGTTGATCTCTGCAAGATCCTTGGCTCTTACTAGCATATCATCTACATACAAGACCAAGTATGCAACAGCCTTGACTTCCTCTGCCTTAATGTAAACACAACTGTCATATGCAGACTTTTGAAACCTTTCCTCTGCCTTAATGTAAACACAACTGTCATATGCAGACTTTTGAAACCTAATACTCACTAAATGTGCATCAAAGGTCTTATACCACTGACGGCTGCTCTGCTTTAATCCATACAAACTTTTCTTCAGCAAGCAAACCTTATCTTCTTGCCCAGGTATTTGAGAACCAGCAGGCTGCTCCATATAGATTGTCTCCTCCAAATCTCCATGAAGAAAGGCTGTCTTGACATCTAGTTGATGTAGTTCCCAGTTCTTTTGAGTGATAACTGATAGCAGAATCCTTATTAAAGTGTGTTTAACCACGGGAGAGAATACCTCATTGAAATTGACTCCTTCCTTCTGAGAATAGCCTTTTGCCACAAGCCTAGCTTTAAATCTGATCTTGTTCTCTTCTGACACTTCCACTTTCTTCTTGAATATCCATTTGCATCCCACTGCCTTCTGAGAGCTTGGCCTATCCACAAGTATCCATGTCCCATTTTTCAACAAAGATTCAATTTCTGCTCTTATTGCATCCAACCACTTTTCCCATTGGTTGTTCTTCATTGCTTCTTCATAGCTTGCAGGCTCATCAAACTCAATATTCTCAGCAACAAAAAGTGCAAGTCATTTCATAATCACTGAACTTCTGAGGTAATTTTCTCACCCTCTTTGGTTTCCAGTAGCTTGAACAGTAGGTGTTGATGAACTAACAGCAGGATGTGAGCTAGCCTCCTCATGTATTTCTGACCCAGTCTCTTTCCTCACTTCTGGATCCTGATCATTTCTTGGTGGCTCCACCTCAACAGATGTAGCATTTGCTTTGATGCAAGGCATCAATTTCTCATCAAAAACAACATCTCTACTGAGCAAAAGCTTCTCACTCCCCTGATCAGTACACCACAGCCTGTAGGCTTTGGAACCATCTTGGTAGCCCAAGAAAATACACCTATGTGCTCTTGGTTCTAGCTTCCCTTGTTTGATGTGGGCTCTACGCACAAACGGTTTTAGGCGCCCATAGGTATAACGTCACTCCACCTCACTTCTGGAATGTTGAAATCAACAGCAGAAGATGGGCTTCTGTTGATGAGATAAGCGGCTGTAGTCACAACCTCATCCCATAATTCCTTATCTACTCCTGAAGCTATGAGCATACATCTAACCCTCTTCATTATGGTTCTGTTCATTCTTTCAGCAATTCCATTTTGCTGAGGATTTCTTGGTGTTGTCTTGTGCCTTTGGATTTCTTTTGCTTTGCACTAGCTATCAAATTCTGTTGAGAGGTATTCCAGACCATTGTTTGTTCTTAGGCACTTCAATGTTGTTCTCTTTTCTCTTTCCACCATGATGTGTCAATCCTTAAAGAAAGTAAAAGCTTCTGACTTCTCTTTCAAGATTTTCACCCACAGCTTTCTAGAAAAGTCATCAATGATAGTGATGAAGTACCTTCCTCCATTGAGTGTTGCTGGTTGAGCTGGTCCCCATATGTCGCTGTGTGCATATTCCAGCACCTTCCTTGAAGTGTGTCTGCTTTTTGGAAATGGCAACTTCTTACTTTTTCCCATGATGCACTTCTCACAACTTCTCAAATCTACTGAATCATCAGCCTTTATCACTCTTTCCTTGACCAAATGCTTCATAGCCTTCTGTCCCAGGTGTCCCAACCTTGAATCCCAACCTTGAATGCCACAGCTCAAAATCTCCATCAGCCTTCGAAACACTGCAATTTTGCCCAGTAATGGCATCTGCATCCAAATAGTACAGAGTCCCCTTTCTGACTACACTCATGATGATCTTACTGCCTTGAAGGATCTCCATGAGATCACTTTCCCCTCTAAAACTCAGCCCTTTCTTCTGCAATACTCCCAGAGACACCAAATTTCTTTTGATCTCTGGGATAAACCTTACATCAGTCAGTAAGACCATAGAACCAGAAGCTAACTTTAGCCTTATTCCTCTGATTGCACAACCTTGATTGTTCCCAAGAATTACTGAGCCAGATGATGCCTTGAACTCCTCAAACCATTCATAATGTAAACATATATGAGAACTACAGCCAGAACCTACAATCCAACTTTCACTGATAGACCCATCAAGAATGTTAAGAATATGCATCTTGGACCAAATCAGTAGCGCCTGTGCCAGCTCCTTCAGTAGCTTGCTTTCTTTTACAAGCAAAACAATTCTTTTTGATATGCCCAGGTTTCTTGCAGTAGTGGCAGCTCATTGTTTCCTTCTTTTGGCCCTTTTCACTTTCTTGCTGCTCTTTGTAGAAACCTGACTTATTCTTTCCCTTGCCTTTATATTTCTTGACATTCAAGATCTCTGCTGTGCTGCTGGGTTGAGCCGTGGATTGCCTCTGAAACTCCTTGGTTTTGAGGGCGGTTTGCACCTCAAGCAAGGTGATAGGCTTATCTCTGCCGTAGAGGAGGGCATCCTTCAACTGCTCGTATGATGAAGGAAGAGCATTTAGTAACACGATGGCCTTATCATCCACAAATTTCACAAATTGATCAAGCTGATCGGTGAGGGACTTGCTTTCAACAAATCTATAGCTGTAGAGCTGCTGCTTCAAATACAAACAGTTAGCCAAGGATTTTATCATATACAAATCCTCAAGCTTCTTCCATACTGCACTCGTGGTTTTCTCATGCGCCACCTCTCTCAAAACCTTGTCGTCGAGGCTCAAGAATATGGCGCTTCGCGCCTTCCGCAAGATCTCTAACCGCTTCCCAGTCGCCTTTTCGTCGTCCTCATTTGCCTCTAACGCCTCATCGAGACCTTGATGAATCAAGAGCGACTGCATCTTGATCCTCCAGAGACCAAAATCTGACTTCCCATCAAATTTCTCCGTATCAAAACGAGCCATCGCCATTCTCACAAACGGCGCCAGTTGTTGGGAATTGAAGATGTGAAGATCGAAGAAGAACGACAACAATAAAGAACGAGACTCAGAGATTTACGTGGTTCAGCCTTAGAGGCTTACATCCACAGGAAATGGGTAGGATATTGTTTGTATTTCACACTCAAACATGAACGATTGCAGAGATGAATAACAAAGAATCAAAACACTCAGCTGCTATTTAATCTCAAGATAACACTCTCTTGATTGATCTCTTCTCTCTCTCTCTCTCTTAACTAAACCTCACGTTACACAACAAGTTGCAGGAGCTTATATTTATATCTCTCTCCCAATGATGCATCGGTTGGTTATAACTAACTTCCCAAGGCTCGGATCATGTGTGGCTGAGGTGTGGTGCACACCATGCACCATCGCGCTTGAGTCGTGATGCATGACCATAAACCTACAGAAACGTTGTTGTGAATTGTTTGTGAATGACTACATTTGTCCTTTAAAAATAGAAACTTTTGAAGCAACACGGATTGTAATGCACAATTGGTAAAGTAAGAGAGTCAATCCATGGTAAGGACGAGATTCTGTATGATTACCATGGTAAGTGTATGATTAACATCATCGAAGGACGGAATTGTGTATGGATGTGAATTTCGCCCTTCCTGGTTCAAATGGGTACGTTTCACTTTTGATAGTGAGCAATCTCCACAACTCCATTTCATCATCGGGCTCAAAACAGTTAAGCAATTCACAAAGTTAATCAATGGTTAGTGTGCGATTATCATTATCGAGCCAGAAGTGGATACTCTCGAGGAGCCGAGTGTGCCCTTGATGAGCTTGAAGGTGCTAAGGAGCTCCAATGTATATTTGCAGTAAGATTGCAACCTCTCCCTAAACATGTGTTCAAAAGTTCTCCGTCTCCACCTACGCTACAAAGTGCCCAAAAATACTCAGTGATCACAAAATATCTAACTCTTTTTCTCTCCATATAATACTTACATCAATTATTTATTTTTTCAATTAATCACATTAACCAACAACTCTTAAAATCTCGTGCCGACTAAAAAATACGTTATCTTAGCTTGGACGGAGGGAGTACATGAGAAAAAAAACGAAGAACTATTGAAAAGAAAAAAAATCCGACAAAATTGGGAAAGTGTTAGAAAAAGTCTAATACTCCCTCCGCCCATAAAAAAATGTCACATTTTGTTCCAGGATGTCCGCGATTTAAAGTCACATTTTTTTTTCAATTTTAGGTAATTGAACCCCTCCATTCAACTAATCCATTACACTCACATTTTAGGTAATTGAGCCCCACCATTCAACTAATCCATTACACTCACATTCTATTCTAAAATTGATATAAAAATAGAGCCCATAAATCATTAACTCGTTTCTCCATTTTTCTTCACAAAATCGAATATTTTTAAATTCATGTCAAATCAAAATGAGGCTATAAAAAGTGGACAAATCGACTAAAACTCTCTCTGTGCCATAAAAATGTATGCACTTTCCATTTTCGTCCGTCCCACTAAAATATTTACATTCTATTTTTGGAAAGTTATGTCAATTTAATAATATAGGCCCCACTATCCACTAACACTACTTTAATTACCATTCTCCTTATCTCTCTTACTTTACCATACCTTTCTCCTTCTCTCATTTACTTTACCAATTATGTTTTAATTTTTGTGTCATATCCATTATCTATATTTTTATGGGATGTAGGAAGTATACGTTAAGAAAAGTGTTGGAATATTGATAAATGAAAAAGTAGATGTTAGTTAATTCTATTGCTAAGAAAAGTGTTGAATACTGACAAATGAAAAAGTAGATGTTAGTTATTCCATGCTTTACTTGGGGAATTTAATCACTTTTTAGTCAAATTTTATAGCACACGCAAGTTTCAATAACAGTAAGAAATAAAAAGAAAACTAATCTAGTTTTGGAATAAAAACACTATCGTTTATAACACTGCATCACATGTTGTGCACCACCCCCTGTCCATGCCCCAACAAAATGGAACAAGTAGTTGAGAAAGTAGTGATGATGAATAGATTAAGGAGATTGATTCCAATTCTTCACATCTCTCCCTAGACTCCGCCGCCTAAAGATCCGCTTCAAGATCTTCCAATGGAGAATCACTCAACAATGGAGAAGGTAATTAAGCACTCAGGTATTAAAATAAAATTATTTGATGCATGAATGTGAAGAAGATATATTTACAATTACAGATATTGAGGGCTATGCTGCAGAAGAAGATACACATGAACCCTCCAAGGCCAATTTCCCCTCTTCTTTTCTTATTTTACTCAGTGATGTATGTTTGATATTTTTTGCAGATATTGTGCTAGAGATTTAAGGATGCCTACCAAATCATATTGAGGTCATCCAGGGATTGAAGGATGTCTACGATCACAATAATTCCGAACACAAGTGGAGTTGGAGCATGTTTCGTTGCGATATCAGATTGTTTGTAGATCGAAGACCATATGTATATGAGTTTTACTTTCACCTGTTGTCTTTCTGCTATGTTACACCCACAGGCTACATAATCAAACTACACTAAAAGCTAGCATTCTTATTGAAGATACATACCATATATCTCCTTCAATTGAGGAAAAAGTTGGTAGTATATAAAATAAAAGAGGAAGCAAAATTAAAAGCAGTGAAACTATACCTACCACCCTTCTAAACAGTCAACCCTGAAGGATTTTCTTCACAAAACCTTGCGCAGGACCTCCCATTCCAGCCCCCACTGCTTCTGCAAAATATTTTACCTGCAGATTCAAAGTTAGAAAGCTTCGGATGATGATATTTGGATTGCTATCGACACGTACTTGCAGAAATATAAACAAAGAAGATAGGAAATAACAAGCCAACAACAGCTCCTATAATTTCTGTAAAATCTTCCGTTTTATAT
>JAOWBI010000229.1:3635501-3645664 GCA_028566235.1 Salvia elegans | reverse complement strand
GATTTATTAAGTCGAAACAACTGAACATCCATGATGTATTATTTGTTTTGCAGAATGCAGTTGTTTTTAGATTATGTCCAAAATGGTAGTTCAGCAAGAACAATAGCAGCTAAAGCACTAACTGTTGAATTTCTTGTTTTAGGTACCTAACGGTGTAGAGGTGAGGTCGATTGGAGAAGCTAACAACTCCCTTTACCAAAATGCAGTTTTCTATTTACCACACCCACAAGTCTTATAGTAGCTCAGTGTTATTTGTCTCCTTTACAAGAAATAGATATCTCCACGACTCCAACTACGTATGAGCTGTCGATGGCTATATCATGTCCCTCGTGAAATGAATGACAACGATGCTACCGGATTTAGGGCTGTAAAAAAATTGGCAAAACACATCTGTAAAAGCCCTTATGCTTTGTAGTACTCTCTCTATTAGTACATTAAATCCTTGTATACAATTTTTTTGTGTTTTAATAAATCCTTTTACTTAGTGTCTGTCACCTTTTTAGTTTTCTCATGGATCCTTTCTTTTTCACTATTTCAAACCCCAACACTTTGTTAATGATCTTGCTTTCGGTCGTAGGCGAAGAAGGGCCAACAGTAAACATGGTATGCGTCAATGAGGTTGGACGTCGAAGAATCCGAATCTACTAAGGACGTTGCCCGGAGATAGCGAAACAGCTGCAGAGGATGTAGAAGATGGTGTTGTCTTCTTAATCACCTTGCACTTTAATGGTAATGAATAGTTGTTGACAGAAACTGGAAATTAACCAAAAGATAATCAATAATTTGAAGAATTGCACTTTGAAGAAGGAACATACAAACAATACATCTTTTCCATGTATATATTCTAATCTATATTAAAACAAAAAATAAAACTGTAAGGTATAATGAATAGTTATTATACTATAATAGAATATAACAAAATAAAATTCAGTAATTAGATTACGACAGTGATATTAAATCTTTGAAGTTTGTTGCTACTTTATTGTCTTATATCTTTAATGAAAATAAAAAAGAATAAAATTTACTCGAAGTGGGTGAAAAGGGGGATGGTGGGATGAGTGGCAAATCCTACAATATGTGATGTATAGTTTTGGATGGTTGGTTGAAAGAGTCGATAATAACAATTTGAAGGTGCATGAGAAACAAAAACAGTGGTTGGAAGTATGCATGAGAATTTCTTGCAATTCACAAACTAGTGATGGCACATTGTTTGTTTTTGTTAGGTTATGTGTTTGGACCTTAGTTATGCTCCAAGAATATTCAACACTTTAGGCATCCCTTGATTCCCCTTCCACCTTATGTCATGACAAATATACCACATTTAAAAGTAGTTCCTACTACAAAACATAGACATATGGGTCTCTGTCTATGTCTATGTCTATGTCTATGTCTTTGTGTGTATGTTTGTGTGTGTGTGTGAGAGAGAGAGAGAGATCTCATGGCAAAGCAATTAGAGAACAAGAGTACTAGAATATGTGACAATTCTAAGTTGTCCATCTTTCTTTCATGATGGGACATTCAAGAAATGGTTGCTTTGAAATTTCATAATCTCTAATGAAATGATGTTGGTCAGATTTGGAAAGAAAAATTTTCTAGCAAATCTTTTGCACTAGTTGTGAAATAAACGCACACAAAACGTCACTCAATTTTCTTGTCAAAACAAACTTCTTAATATGCTAAAATCCAAAATCAATTATTTCGCTAACTCATTTCTACATTTTCCACTAACTCATTTCAATTACATTCACATTCTATTACAAAATTAATATATAAAAGCGAGTATATATTCCACTAACTCATTTCTACATTTTCTTCACAAAGTTAAACAATTTCCTAAAATTCATGCCGAATCAAAATGAGACTATAAATAACAGGACGGGATGGAGTAGTACATTGTAGACAAACGATTGAACGTGTCAAATTGTCTACCAAATGCAAGAACTTGAACGGTCAATTCGATGATGTTGAATGTTAGTGAAACCATCCGACCCTTGCTCAAATTACAAGAAAAATTCGAACAAGAACAAGATTTTGGTACCACTATAATTCTCTTCAATTCATTCTTTGTTTTAGCAATTTAATTTCTAGGAAAAAGCGAAGCTAGTGGGAAGAATTTGGCAAGCCCAAGTAATTCTGGGCAAGAGAGAGAAAGGAAGCAGAAAATGACAAGAGAGAGACAAAGAATGAGAACAAAATTCAAAAATGGGCACTTGTTCTCATAAATTCCATATTCCTTCAACTCGCTCACGACAAAATCTCCCCTCACGTTTTACTCCACAATGCTGCCATCTAACAAATCCTCCAACACTGACTAATCTCTTCTCTTCCCCCTCTCTCTCTCTCTCTCCCTCCCTTAAATCCCACCGATTTCACTCAAAACCCCCCCCCCTCTCTCTCTCTCTCCAATTCCCGCACTTGAACCAGAGCTTGCATGTGCCTTTTTCTGGGTTTCTCCCAATATCAATAACCCACAATCGAATTGGGATTTCTTCGCTTGATCGGTGAGTTCCTCAATCGAATTTCCGTTGCTCTGTTTTCGCGCTTTTCTCAATTCAATTCTAATTTCAGCTCAATTTCGCCTCGTTCCAGTGAAATTCCGTTAATTCAATTGCTGAATCGTCGCCCCGAATCATAAAGCTGCCTGCTTTTGCACTGATGTTTCAAGACGACGGGTCTTCATCTGTGACCTCATCGCCGCTGCAAATGTTCCCGACGCCGTCGTCGTCGTCGCCGCCGAGCTTAATCTCGCCCTATCCATGGCTGAAAGATCTCAAACCCGAAGAGAGAGGGTTATACCTAATTCACCTCCTAATCACCTGCGCAAACCACGTCGCCTCCGGCAGCCTCGAGAATGCAAACATCGCCCTTGATCAAATCTCCCACCTCGCTTCCCCTGACGGCGACACAATGCAGCGAATCGCCTCCTATTTCTCCGAGGCCCTCGCGGATAGGATCCTCAGAGCCTGGCCCGGGGTCTACAGGGCCTTCCGGTCGACTAGAATGTCGGTTTTAGCCGAGGAAATCCATGTTAGGAAGATGTTTTTCGAGTTCTTGCCGTTTATGAAGGTGGCATTTGTGATTAGTAACCAGGCCATTATCGAGGCGATGGAAGGGGAGAAGATGGTTCATGTGATTGACTTAAACGCAACCGAGCCAACGCAGTGGTGTGCCCTCATCCGAGACCTGAGCGCCCGGCCTGAGGGGCCGCCTCATCTCAGGATCACGGGTATCCATCAGAAGAGGGAGGTGTTGGAGCAGACTGCTCATGTCTTGATTGAGGAGGCGGAGAAGCTGGATTTACCGTTCCAATTCCACCCCGTTGTGAGCAAATTGGAGGATCTTGATGTTGAGAAGCTTAGAGTCAAAACAGGGGAGGCTCTGGCTATTAGTTCAATAATGCAGCTGCACACATTGCTAGCTTGTGATGCCGGTGGGAATAGGTCCCCGTTGGCCCCTATGAAAGGCGTGGGCGTGCAATTTCAAAGGGCTGCGCATACGAATCAAGGCACTTTAGGGGAGTTGCTTGAGAAGGATATGGTTAATGGCTATAGTCCAAGCACTGATTCTGCCTCTTCGTCGCCCTTGTCTTCCATGCCCTCATCGCCTAAGATTGACGGCTATCTCAGCGCTCTGTGGGGCCTTTCTCCCAAAGTGATGGTGGTGACAGAGCAGGATTCAGACCACAATGGGAAGAGCTTGATGGAGAGATTATCCGAGTCATTGTACTTCTACGCTGCTCTGTTCGATTGCCTGGAGTCTGCGTTGCCAAGGGCATCCATCGAGAGACTGAAGATGGAGAAGATGCTGTTTGGGGAGGAGATCAAGAATATCATAGCGTGTGAGGGGGGCGAGAGGAGGCAGAGGCACGAGAGGCTCGAGAAGTGGAATCAAAGATTCGAGCTAGCTGGCTTTGGAAATGTTCCTCTAAGCTATTACGCGATGCTGCAGGCGAAGAGACTGCTGCAGAGTTATAACTGTGATGGTTATAAGATCAAAGAGGACAACGGTTGCGTGGTGATCTGCTGGCAAGATCGGCCGCTTCTTTCAGTATCGGCGTGGAGGAATAGAAGGTGAAATCTGTGTTAATTTTAAACCACCATACTGTCTGATTTAGGTGTAGAGTTTTTAGTATTGTTGTCTACTATTTCACGCTTTCATTGTGTGCTCACAGTTTTTGTAGATATAGCTGGAATTCAGACAGTGTGTTTGCCTATGCTTAATCATCCATATTTCATTTATTTTGAGTTGCTCTTTCACATTTGGATTGTGTTTTTAGAGAAAGAGAGAAAGGAAGCTGCATTTTCTTAGATTAGCAGAAACTGCTTATAACATAACTAGCTTAGTAATGTGTTAAGGCAAAGTTGCATAGGAAATGCACATTCAAACATTATTCAATAGTGTATATGCAGCCATCTAATCCAATCTTAAACATTCAAACATTTCTTGATTTCAAAGATGGTTTCTTTTTGTGAGTGTAATGTTTGTGGTTGGGTAGTCACTCCCTGAGGGAGGAGGAGGCTCACTTCACTTTGACCATACTGCAGAAAGAGTAATTCAGAAAAACATTAATTTGAGCATTAATTGGTGAAATGAAATAATTAGACGATAAATTAAGTTTTGCACCAATAATTCCTTGAAACACATATGAGAATCTTGATGTATAATCTATATTCAAATAATGAGCTAGAATTTAGATGTCAAATTGGTAGCTAATTTCCGACTCATTCCAATTTTGGAGATATAAAATTTAGGGTAAATGGTAACAAAAATAAAACCATGAAGTTTGATCAAATTCTGGTTTATCCCGCAATTATTTTAAAAAATATCGATAGTAGTAGTATATCATAACTCTAATATTTTTCTCAATTTTCTCATTGTCTACCATTTAGGTGGAATTCTATATGCTTTTGGCACGAAAAATATCATGTGAACAAAATATGAAGCTATTTAAACGACGTCATTTAATACATTTAGTCAGTTATGACTTTAATTTTTACATATGTATGAATTATGTTGATAAATATAGAAACATAACATGATGAGTAAAATTTTTTACTATGATACAATTGAGAGAAATATCAAAGTTATAATTTAATCGGCCACTTTTAAAAGTTGCGTGATTGACCAGAATTTGACCAAACTTCATGTTTTTTTTTTTGCCATTTACCATAAAATTTATCAAGTCTGAGAAATCTAGTGAGGGGCACAACACAATGTCTACTCTTATTTATATGGTTACTTAATATCTTGGTATAAAAATCTTAAACCCTATTTATATCCAATTACTCTCATCCTTAGTTCATCACTCTACAATCTATAGATTATCCCTACTTCATCGCACTAAAACACTTCAATTACTAATGTATTTAGAAAATAATGTCAAAGCATATTAACATGGAAATAGGATGTTAGATTGTTGAATTGCATGAGCTAAAGGAGAAAAAGAGCAATGTACTGGGCCATCACTTATAATCCATGTGCCTAAAGCAAGTATAGTGCTATGGAAGAGTCCATTACCATGTGGAATCACATGCCCCTTGTGTTGCTTACGTAAATATATAGTATATTTTCTCCCTCTATATACTATAATCTAGATTTGTCACATATACTTGCACGACTGATTTTTATACTAATATTTTACTTAACATTGAATTTTTTTTTTTTAACAGTTCAGCTCAAATTTACAATAATTATCATATACTAATGTGAGCTTATCTCCATTGTTCCTTCTATATAATCTGAGTTAAAATTGGGCCAAACTAATGTTGTCTTCTCGATGGTGTTTAATAAAGACTTGCATAAATAAATACTCCTACATAAATTTTAAAAATAGAATCTACATTTAAATTAACTTACACTCTGATTCTTCAAAAAATCGTTAAATGCTTAATTACTACATCTCCACATGAATTGTTGTACTCTATCACAAATTTCCTTATCTGTTTCCGAATTCCTTGTTCGATCTTCGTATGAGCAAAACTTATTAAATAATTTCAGACTAGAAGAAAGAGAGAGAGCTTTAAAATAAAACTAACAATTTTCAAATTCTCAGTGGGAGAATTCAAAATTTACCGTATGAAACTTAGGGTTTTTGCCTTATGTCCAATCTTCCATTTATAGTGTTGAGTACAAACCAATCCCACATCAGAAATCTGAGGTGAGTTGAAAAATGTATATAACTCATGTCCAACCCAATTAGTTTGAGGCCTTTTAGGAGTGACTCAAAAACAAATCCGTGCGAGCTAGACCCAAAGCGGACAATATCAAACTAATGTTGCCGACGCCGACAATCCTGACATATAGAGTTATAATACTAATGTTGCCGACGCCGACAATCTTGACATATAGAGTTATAATGAGTCAGATAAGAGATTCTTGAATGTCTAATGACTAATTAACTAACTTCCTTTTCCAAGAGTAGTCGAGTTCATAAATACTATTATTTATTATTCATGGAATATATTTTAACTGGCCATTCTTCCGAGCACCTATATATTTAGAATATTATCAAACATGACTCTCCCAGGATACAATTATATTTAATAACAATCCCAACACCGTCAGATGTCAATTACCATTACTCAACTTTTCCAAGAGTAGTCGAGTTCAGAAATACTATTATTTATTATTCATGGAATATATTTTAACTGGCCATTCTTCCGAACACCTATATATTTAGAATATTATCAAACATGACTCTCACAGGATACAATTATATTTAATAACAATCCCAACACCGTCAGATGTCAATTACCATTACTCAAACTTATCAGGATTCTAGGATTAAAAACTCATACCTTTTGACAAATCAAAGCATGCATAACTTTTTGCTAAAACAGAGAAACAAAAGCACTAGCCGTACTTCAAACGAAGAATTGCGAAATTACAATAAAATGAACGAACTAAACTAGAACAGAAACCACAAAACCGTAAAAGAGGATATACCGAGTCATGGAGTCCTCTCTCTGCAAGATGGCATACGCTATGATAGTGCTTTCATATTTGGTTGTTGTCTCCTAAAGATAAAATGACTACGCCCTGTTCATTGCAGCACTGCAGACATAGCAAGTTTCGGCGAACTGGATGAAGGCGAGGGCAACGCTTCGACAGAAGACCATGCACATAGGGAGAGAGGGTTTATGATGTGAAATACTTTTGTAGTGATGATGTATAATGCATGGAATGACTAGCATGTATGTCTAGTCCACTACATTTGACTTGCTATTGTCAACAAACTATGTCTATTATGATGGTTTGACTATAACCGCATGGGTTTACAGGCCGTTACAGGTGCCAGAGTTGGAGCCAGAGGCTGATCCTGGATGGGATGTATTTAGACACGCCTCGATGTCTAGGTTTGATGATATGTTCCATTATTCAGCCTACAATGCAGATGACTTAGACTTGTTCGCTTATTTATGTGTATAAAACATGTGCTAATAAGTCAAACTCTATGCGATAAAATTACTTATTCACACATCGGGTGGAAAATGAATATAAAGTTGATTATACATTATCTCAATATGCGTAGGGACTGGAAACATGTTTTTCAGTATACTAACCGTAACAAATAATACAATTATACTCATTATGACCCACTTACTATATTTTATTAACTCACTATATTAATATTTTATTTTAAAATTAATATTCTATTCATCCATGAAAAATAGTCATATTTTTTCATTTTGATTCGTCTACTAAAATTAGTTCCATTTCTATTTATGAAAACTTTCTTATCACCTATTCTCCTTTGCTCCCTATTATCTCTTTCTGTTGACAACCAATTACACATTTATTTTTGTGGACAGATATACTAGTATATAAATGTAAAATTTATATTCTACTTTCTTTCACATTCTCATATTTTTAAAAATCTATATAAATTAAAGTGGGACACATATTGGACAAAAAGATTAATATTTATATTAAAATTAGGATATTTTTTTCCTTTACTATTATTCAAGTTGTAAAACATATTAGAACTCACTATTTTTCAGTTTCAGGCTTTCAGCATTGATCGACTTTTCTCTTGACTGCAATTTTTTTTAATGATGTTTCATTATCCAAAAATATTCATAACCATAACAAAATCTACTACTTCTAAAAATGAAGGATATTTCATTAATTGCAGACCATACTATTATTTTGAATATGCAAAAAGACAGTGCTCAGTAATTTGTTCGAGCAGTACATTCCGCCTTAACAGTTGTACTCAAAATTTATTGTTTTCACGAAAAAGGCTCCTCTAATTTAGTGTGTATTGTAGTCCCCACTTCCCTCACACCATCAGCACACCAAACTTTCCCCATTTTAGAGAGAGAAACAAAACAAAAACCCCTCAACCATTTTCTCTCTCTAACCATAGGGCTTTCTGCTGCCCAATCCAATTCTTCATTTTCGCAATTCAACTTCGATTTTGTTATTTTTGGGGATTTTTTTTCCTTCTGAGATCGGGGGATGGAGTATGTGGGCAGACAGGTGAAGAAGAAGTTCAAAGGGCACGGCACGTTTTTGGGTTTGGTAAAGGCGTACGACGCGGAGACTGGTTTTTTGAAGATCGTGTACGACGACGGAGATTCCGAGGAATTGGAGCTGACTGAAGTCTCTTCGCTGTTGATGCCTGCTGAGCCTCCGCCGTCGGGATCTTCTGCGGGGAGGCCGGGGCGCAAGCCGAAGAAGCGACGCCGCATTGGCGTTTCAGGTAACGATGTTGAGAATTCAGCTGATGGGGCGATTTCTGACGGTTTATCAGGTAGAGATGGGGAGTCTGGGGAGTTTGACTTGAATTTGACTGAGAGAATAGATTTGAATGATGATGGGGTTGATTGTTTGTGTGATGCTGGTCATGCGAATGGTGGAGGGAGCAAGCTGCATGGCTTAGATTTGAATGAGTTGGTGAATCTAGAGCTGAATAAGGAAATTGTTGAAGATGGCTCCCAAGAGAGAGAGAAAATGATTGACTTGAATCTGGATGTAAATGAGGGTTTTGAGAAATTGAGTGACGAGAGAGAAGGGCGATGCTTTGACTTGAATTTAGAGCTAATGGAGGATGAGGTGAGGATTTTGGAAGGTTGTGATGCGAGAATTGGAGAAGGTGACAATGGTTGTTCTAGAGAAAATGAGAAAATGGAGGAAGGGTTGGTGGTGGAGGATGATGCAGTTGAAGTGTTAGAGAATGTAAATGGAGATAAGGTGGATCATGCAGTTCACATAGACAAGGAAGAAGATAGCCAATTGAAGAACCATGCCAGTGTGGTTGATAATGAGAATGTGGCTCCATTAAATGTGCAAGTCAAGAGAAGGGGTAGAAAGAAAAAAAATGTATCAAATAACATTACTGAATTGGCCACACAATTGGATACTGGAACAGGGAATGTGAACTTAGAGTTGGAAAGAAGAGATGAAACCCCATTGAAAAATGTTAGTGGTTTAGCCGATCATGATAATGGAGTCTCAGAAACAGTATTGAGTGGGAGAAGAGGTAGGAAAAAGAGAGAGCTTCCGAATAATGAAGCTACCTTGACAACTCCCGAGACTGGATTGAGAAGGAGCAGCCGTAGAGCAAAAAGAACTGCTTTGTCTGATCTAGACCAAGTATTTAATGAAGCAGAGCTTGTTGGCATCAATCAGCAGTTGTCCTCTCCAGCCATAAGCAATGTGTCTCAAGAAAGGGTTACGGTGGCAGCTCGTGGAAAATTTTCCAATGATGTAGCTCTTCCAGAAAAAGTGAAGCTGCCGCCACCTTCTTGCGACATGGACTTAGTTGGAGTTTCACTGTTTGATTTGGTTTCTGTTTATACGTTTCTGAGGTCATTTAGTACTTTATTGTTTCTAAGCCCCTTCAAGCTGAACGATTTTGTAGCCTCTGTTAAATGTAGTGATTCATCATCATTGTTCGACTTTATTCATGTTTCTCTTCTAAAAACATTACAAAAACATTTGGAGACCCTGGCAGCTGAAGGCTTTGATTCTGCATCGGATTGTTTAAGGTAACGTTTCCACTCCTGTTAGAAATCAATCAATTTACATTTGAATCCAGTTCGTTGTACTTATATTTTCCATATCGGAATATTATATAGGTCGCTTAATTGGGATTTTCTCGACTTGATTACATGGCCAGTGTATGTGGTTGAGTACCTGTTATTGCACAGTCCTGGCCA
>JAOWBI010000229.1:3109162-3125305 GCA_028566235.1 Salvia elegans | reverse complement strand
AAACTACATGGCCCAATATAATTTTTAAAATTTTAACCAACTTTTGGGTCTGTTACTTTTATGTCAAAAAAGAATTTTGACATGAATTTTACATGCAATTATTTTGCATGTTAATTGGCCTTCAAACCGACCTTAGGCCCGAGCTTTTTTCTTGTAATAATAAACCGAACAATACATCAAAAAAGTATATATATACTCAAAAAGTAGTTATAAAACCTAACCTTATCTTGATTTGTCATATCTATCATCTAAAATAGACAAATGAAACTATTTTTTGTAACGTAAGAGTATTAAATTATCGTTGTATCCAGACAAGTTTATCCCCATACGTTGATGGTATAATATAATTGCATATAGTATTAGATAACCCATCATGTTTAACTAAATTCTAAATCGGACAGAAGCTTTAAATTTTTAGTTAAACCCTTGATCCACAAAATTAAGTAAATACTCCATAATAGAGCGTTGTTTTATTACTTTCGAAGTGAAATCCCACCTAAAACTATGTCTGAATTGTGATACTCCTACACTTTATTTCTCTTTCTTTCTTTTTGCAACTTTAAAGAAAGTACAATCTTTTTTAAAAATTTGAGAGAAGAGAAGAAAGGAGATGAATATTTCAACCATTTAGAGGTTTGGATGATAAGAATATGAATTTTGATGAGTCACAAGTCACATTGCAACACCAATAATATCTATATTTTGGTTTTCGATAATTGTAGTCGTTGTTCGTACATAAATATATAATGTATTAAAACGCTTTGAATTATATAATGTATTTGTTATCATTGATTTCAACATCAAGTAAAAGGGTTGAGAAACAATAGACTTTCCCCCCCTATTTAACCAACCAAACATATGGCCTAACAAATGTCTACAAATGGAAAATGAATCCAATAAATAATATTCATGACCATTTAGGTGGAGCGTGAGTGATTGCCAATATCCTCACTCAACCAAATTAATAAAAAGAGATATTAAATCCTTCACTTAGTGTCATTATCCAAAAATTTGCACCCACAAAAAATTAAAAAATGTATAAGTATATTCCAAAGGTCTAAATTAAAGCTTCATTCACTTTTCATACTTGAATACATATAGATATCGGGAATTACATGGATCGCAAATATAAAAAAAAAATGGATTTTACATGAATATTTTTCTTTAAAGAAATATACTAACCTTCAATTGGAGGACCGTTTAAGTATGATATGGGATTTAATAATACCAACAATCTAGATTTAAGCTCTGATATATCAAAATTAACAATACTCTATATTTGATAAAAACCTACATTGCGTATGGGTCTTTTATCAAATCATTATTGATTTGGGCTTTTCTCGTTAAGTGGGCTTTATGCAATCCTTATGATATATGCTCATCTAGATTCCAACTCATATTACCATAAAATTCAATTTCGTACAAGCATGCACGATTTGTTTTCTTTTTAAATCTATCTAATCTTATTTGTTTATACAAACTCTTACATTTATTATATATCAAATTTATGTAATAATAAAGTGGTCATAAATTAGTTTTCGGAAGTTCCCATAAAATCCAAACACAGACTTAGTTACAAGCATACAAATACAGTATAGTTATAGTACACCAAATCACTCTATTTCCTGATGACCATCTCTGCTTCCCTATCATCATCATCAGCACACTCAGCATCTCCCTCATTTTTATGATCAGTTAATTCTTGTATAGATTTGCACCTATAAAAACATGCACATACAACATAGTACACCAAATTCACCCCCTGCACTCCACTCACCAGCCAATGGTAACACTCCAATCTCCAGCCGTGCTCCTCATGCTCTCGGGCGACTGGTCGTACAGGAACTCGATGTGCCCCACGATGAAAACACCTCGGCTAGTCCATGCAGGCAGTACTGCGGGACTAGCCAGAAGGCGCTGATTGGTATGATGGCCGTGGGGCGATCCAGTAGGTTGTGCTCTCTCGCCACATTTTTCCTCTTGATCTCGACTAGCCCCGAGACTAGGGAGGATAGGATTCCCATCCCCAAGCCTATTCCCGGTCCCTCGCCTGGCTAAGGGGACGAAAACGCGCTCATAGACCGGGAGGACTAGGATGACGGTTAGGGTTGAGAATATCAACATTGTGGCCGGTGGGATCTTGAAGGATGGCAAGATGTGACGGTCCATCGTTCGCGCTTGTTGGATGGTGAAGTTGTTTATGTGGGAATGTGAGGCCACTTGCAAGATGGTCGCCGCCCATATTGGCACGAGCCTGGCAACGGTCTTCAGCTCTTCGACTCTGTGGACCGTTGCCAGTCTCCACAAGTTGGGCCGCCCTGGCGAACCTTTCATGTCCGAGTCAAATGGTATGGCGGCCCGATCTAAGCACCTTTCAATTAATCAAACAAACATAACCATAAGTCATCAATGTGGGGTGTTTTACAATAATATCTTTTGAAGAATCAATGACAAAATTGTAAACGCCCCCTAAAAAAAGCACTAGTACGAGGTTTTGAAGCTTACTTAAACTGGTCCGAGTGGAGAAGCCGGCCATTGGTCGAGATATCAACATCAAGATCTTTGTTGTGATACAGGGCAGTCGGATCATCCGGTAGGACGGCTTTCCTCTTCCTCACAGCCGCAACAATCACCTGAGTAGCTCGAACAAAAGGGCTGCCCCCGGGCTTGATCTTCTTGTACAAATGGGACCCAAGGACGAAGACGATGAGAGACAAAGCAAGGGCGATGGTAGGGATCCCGAGCCCCAAAGACCAACTAACGTTGTCTTGGATATAAACAACAACACTTAGAGCAAGCAAAGAGGAAAACCCCATACAGAAATAGTACCAATTGAAGAGATTCCACTTCCTAGACTCTGTTTTTGCTCTGGTCATATCAAACTGATCAGCAGCAAATGTCACCACACACGGCCTAATCCAACCCGTGCCCAACGACGTGAGGAGGAGGGCAAGGTAGAGCACCCACAGCTGCAGATTCGAGGCCCCAACGCAGTTCTCTTGAGTTGGGCATGGAGGAGGACGAAGCTGAGGCAGGGTGGCCGATATCGTGATGGCAACCATCCCCTGCAAGAACAAGCACACAAAACACAAACACTTTGTCAAAGAGTTCGAAGAATGTTTTTCACCTTATTTTTAATTGGAGGGGTAAGGACAGAACAGCACGTAGATGAAGGAACCAACGGTGATTGTCCAATATCTGCCAGCAAAAGAGTCAGCGAAGAGGGCACCGATGATTGGGGTGAAGTTGGAAGTTCCCGTAAAGTTTGCGAGGGTGTTTGATGCCTTGACAAGAGGCAGATTCAGCACCTGAGTTAGGTATGTGATCATGTTGGCATGAAAACCGGAAGTTGCGAATCTGTCACATGCTTCGTTTGCTGACAAGAAAGGTGAAAGGCTAAAACTTAGAACACATGTATTTGCAATCAAATTTCTTGAAATGCTACATGATTGTAAAGATTATGACAGCAGCTTCATTAAAGATTCAGTTTTTAAATTTTCTTGTTCATAATCAGCCTCAAATTCTGGACAATTAGCCAAGCAATTTCAAAATCAAAAGATAGAGATGCATGTGTAAAAGGATTACTTCGGCATTATGGGAAGGTTATGTTTGATTAACACCATCAATCTCTAAAGCAATCAACTTTAGGTAAAACATACTGCATTTCCTATTCCAAGTTTTCAATAATGTATGACAAAACACAGTCTCTCTTTTCTGTTTTATGACACAAACACACACAAAGATACATATGAAGGTGGACTTACCAAGAATGAGTCTTTGTTATCACACTCACATAGTAGTAAGATTAAAGATTGTATCTTTACAACAATCTAAAAAGGTGGGCTACCAAGAATGAACAAATCTCTCACACAGACACATACATAAACAAAACTGTAAAAATTTCTAAAAGTAAAACATAGTAGTAACTGACAGAGAGAGAAGAGGTGGGTGGGCTAACCAAGAATAAATGGCATTGTTCTAACACCACCAAGCTGCTTCTTTTTGTCTGTGATGACATCTTCTTGTTTCTTTTCCTCATTTCCATTTTCGGATATGTTCTTCTTCTCTAACTCTATGTCGCCGTTTTCCATTTCTCCAAGTGTCGGATTGCTTCATACAACCGCATTCACTATTTATAAGCGGTGGCACACTCATTAAATGCATATTTACTACATTTACTTTTCTATGTTTTTATAAAGCGAGGGAGATTGCTAAACATGTGATGGTTTTGTTTGTTGTCTCATGTCCAAAACGACATTGTTGCAGTCTCTTGTTTAGCTTGTATTGATAAGGAAAATTATCTCTGTAATCTAAAAAGATTTATCCATGTAAATCATACTATATGACTAGAAAAATAGGATATTACTACAATTTGCAAAAAAAATTTCTTAGCTAAAATTATTTGATTATATGAACTAGTTAATCAAATCGTTCAAAACTGTATTATGATAAGTTGGCAAGTGTGGTTAGGGAAATCCTGAGTGGTTAAACATAATTGTCAAGACCCTCCTTTTACAATTTCTCAAAAAATAATTATATGCAAAAAAAAGAAGAGAATTTATAAGTTCATAAATTTGTTAAAATGAATAAACACGACGAATCTCACTCCCCAACCAAAAATTAATGAGAATTTTAACTATTAAGTTTACTTTCTCAAATTTGAGGTAAAAAACATTTCATTTAAATGACCAGACTTCACTTTTTAAATCGATACTAAAAATGTTATCTTGATAATCAACTACGAATGGACTAAAATGATGCCATCTATACATATATTACGAATACTAGTAATGAATGCAAAATATGTATGAGCAAAAGAAGTTAATCCAGAATTTACCATTTTTTGAATGCTGATTGGGATCAAACGATATTTTTGAATTAGGTGGTGTTTGTTGACATATTTGCTTACATGAAAATCTCCGAGTGATTGGAATATGCAAATTAATAGTGCAAGAAACATAGTTTGGTGGATCTCTTTCATTTCAAATCCCACAACTCTTAGGAGACGACGGCATGTATGGCGCGACGACAATGGTCTGTCGACACAGAAAGAGATGCATCGACGCAGAGGGAGGGAGAGTTTTATCGGCACTGAGAGAGTGTTATCCGCCTCAGGCATTCAGATCATCAAGGAAAAAAGGTCAAGGCCGTAAAGAGATTAGAGACAAACACGACGAAGATTACTAAAATCTACCAGAGGGCTTCCATGATCCTAGCAATAAATTTTATGAGCTTTCAACAGCAACATGGTGAAGCAGAGACAAAACACTACTACAAGCACGACAGCAGATATAGACGAGGCTGGTAAAATGTGAAGCATTCTACAGTTCCGTTTCGTTTCATCGATGCTTCACAGTTCACACAATCAAGTCCAGGAGACCAAAAACAGTGCACAAAGAAGCTTCCAAAATATCTATCAAATTAGATCTCGAAAGGCAACTTTGACACCTCTAATCAGAGAGGCATACGGTTTTCAAGAACGCGCACCTGAGTAAATGTGGTGTCAAGAAGAAATCCGCTGATAGCAATGTCGCCATCAGTCACGTCATTTGCCTGCGAATGTTGCTGTAACACAAATTGAGATGGACGCAGACAGCAAGCTAACCAATACGAAAACTTAGATAATCACTAAAGAAAGCCAACTAGCTTTGAACATTTCAACACATGTACAACAAAATGTTATGTCTCTAGCAATTATGCAATTCAAAATTGAAAAAAATGGAAACTATGCCAATGATCTAAGCAGGCAAGAATTTTGCAACAACAGACAAGAATAACTGTCAGATTATTAACCGGTGAGCTTCAAGTTCCATCATTCGATACCTTAAATATGGTAAATCAGTTAACGGTACACATAAAAAGTCTTCACTGACGAGAACTGAAGTTCCTGATTCCTGGCTATTTGGCTCATTGGTCAAGCACCGGACATCCACGACGTTTAACTATCTCACCAGTATGTAAAACGGACACATGAAAACTGAAAAGTCATCATCAGAACCCTATTACGTATCTTAAAGATTAACTACTGAAACGTAGAATGCAAATGCACACATAGACCGAAATCATGCTAATTCAGTCAAAACACGAGAAAAAGAATAAATAGTCCATGACAAACTATATTCTGATGAAATATTAGAACGAATTATATAAAGAGATCCAATCAAAGATTTAATGGAATACTTGAAAAATTTTAGCCGGTCCAAACCACTGCAGATATATCTCAGTTGAAATCTCTCAGTCGTTTCTTTAGAACGTCCATGGACTTCTTTCTTGCACTTTGCTTCGAGGCTCTATTCGAAAGGCTGCCAAAGATTCCATCAGCTGAATCCTTGTACTTCTCGCAGATGGTAGCCACCTTTTTATAGTCCAAAGTGTTGTAGTTCTTTTCTCTAATCACGGGATTCATGAAGTTTTCTGGCTGACTGCTTAAGAGGAGGTTGATCAATTGTCTGGCTTCTACTAAGCAGCTCCGGAAGCTCCCATCACTGTATATCTCATGCAGTCCGGTCGAGTGGAATCTCTCGTCCGCGAAAGTTTCCAACGCCTTCAAGTCCATGTTGATCGACATCACCGCGTTAACACTGAACCTCTTAATACTATCGCTGAGGAAAGTCCCCACGATCGAGTTGGATATGTGTTCGAGAGCGCCACTCCCGACTTTGTACAACGCGTCCAAGGGTAGGATTTGCTGAGCAGTTGACATGACCGTCTCGAGATATATCACGACCTCGTTCACGTACTCGTTTCCGAGCCCCGTCGCCTCGTCGGACGTCCAATTCACGTTCTCCGTGAGTTTCATGAACTCGTCAAGTTTTGAGTTCACCAGAGTGAGAAGTGCCATGTAAGCGGCGTCCCTCGAGGTTTTAAGCACAATCTTGGCCGTTAAACCGCATTGTGGCCTGTCAATCGACCTCACCGGGATTCCACATTGCTGAGCGGCGTGCTGGATGAAATAATCACAGGCTCTCTCTAGAACAGATATGTTGGCAGCGATCTGCATCGCCTGGGACACACCGGTGGTGCTGCTGTGGATTGTCCGGAGCAAGACCTCGTTCAAGACGTCAATCAAGAGTTTGTCGAGGTATTTGCGAACGAAGTCAAAGTAGTTCATCTGTGCCCCATAAGACAAGTAATTAACCGAATCCTTGATGAAGGATCGAACAATGCGACAGCAGTCGGGCACCATGGAAGAAAATGGAGCAATATATGGGAATGCCGGCATTATATCCGAGCTTTGGAGATGAAACAGGAGCACATTCGCCTGGTATTCGGACTCCTTCTTCATCACCATCTGCTCATATGTGTCGCTAGCAAATATATCAGTGATCTGTTGCCGACACTCTGCTAGAAGAAGCTCATGGTATTTTTCACGACTGCTGTTTAAAGTTTCAAGAATTGTAGAAACTTCATAACCATATTGCCTCAGCGTTGCTCCAAAAAGAGTCACATAGTCCTTGACGAGGAGGAGGTGACTCGCTGCATCCATTTGGGAGAACTGTTCCTCTAAGACCGCGGTCACTCTAGCCACAGCCGTTTCCCACATCATGTCAAGCTCAGTTGGCGACAGCAACCCCCCGGCAGTCCTCAAAACTCGATCTTCTACGATGAAATAACCAGCAGTGTGAGCCAAAAAGGTCTGATGTGATTCAAGAAAAGGCTGGTTTGATGAGATTTGCAAGTCTGATTTCAGCTGCAGCAGACGATTCTTGTAATAATACTCACGAAACTGCTCTTGGATCCCGAGGCAATTGTGGATATGAAATGCTCGATAAAGCGGGGTTAGGTCAAATTTCAAAACAGAATTCTCATCAATTTCTTCGACGTCTAAAGCATAGGTGAAATCTTCTATACCCAAACAGCTTTGCTCCTCAGCTTTCCTTTGACGAGCCAGCATATCCTCTTCCCTCTGACGAGCAGATGCAGCATATTGTATAGCAATCTGCCCGATACTCTTTGAAGAGCTCCGTATGTTAACTAGCCACTCGTTAACTTCGGAGCACACCTTCTTCTCAACATGAGATTTCAACATAGGTATTCTCCTCTCTATCAGCGTCTTCAAAGCCTTAGCCGGGATACTCTGCAAATAATCCTTCTCAATCAAATCAACAGCTTTCAAAGCAGGATAAAATCGCCCTTCAGAGATGTGATTATTACACTTCACACAGAGATCCAACACTTGCACACAGTACTTCGACATCTTAATGGCATCAGTCACATTCTTCTTAATCGAGTAAGACTCAAGAAGCTCCTCGAGCTTCGTGAGCAAGGCGCTTCCAACTTGCTGCAACCTAGAGTTATCAGTTGACAGCTCACTTTTCAGCTCCTCTGCATCAACCAAGACACCACGTAGCTCATCGACTGCAACAATAAATTCCTCATAATGGAGCTTGCAAAGCTCCTCGATTTCAACTTCCTTCTTCTTAACCAAGTGCTTGAGCTGCTGCAAGAGGGCTTCAGGCTTCCCCGTCTCAAATGCAAGCCTAACCATCGGCCCCATATCATCCCCATTGCTTACCAAGGTCGCAAGAACCGAGTCTTCACCCGTGTCCCCACCGTTCTCAGTTACATTTCTCTTATTTCTACCACTCATTTTCTAAATTTTCTTGTCAAATGACCTGCATTGATCAAAAGTCCAGATGCTTTTGAATTAGAACTCCTACTATTGTTCACATTATCATTAAATTCTACTACTTACATACAGACTGCAAAATTCGAAGAATTGCGATCAACCAAAAGAAACAAAGGCAGCGTAACAAGAAGAAACTTAAATAATGCTTCCCATTTACCAAGAAAAAAAAGAAGTTCTAAATTCGAACTTTCTGCATTGATCAAAACCCCAAATACATGCTTCTTGAATCAGAACTCCAATTTTTTATACATAACCCTTAAACTGTAAAGGCAACATAACAAGAAGGAACCCTAAGCTTATGGCTTCCAATCTACAAAAAAAAAACTACTTTCTAAATTTTAAGTTTCTCCCTAGAATTGCACACATGGAACAAGACAAATAGCTCAAAAAACCCAAAATGAGTACCAAATTTGGGACGATACACACAATTTAATATGGGATCCATTTCCTTTCCAAATTCCAGCCAATTCAAAGTCAAATAGCATAAAACAAACAAACTAAAACAAGACAATCTCAAAGAGCTCCCATCAAAGAAAACAGAAAAGAGTACAGAAAATACTCAAAATTTCCAAAAAAAAAAAAAATCAAATTTTTACCTGAAACAGTTCAAGAAAATCAAAGCCCTCGATCTCAATCACAATCAAGAAACGAATCCCAGCACAGTTCCCTTTCCCTTTAGAAATGCGTGGCGATACCTTCTCTATCTATTTCTTTCTTCGAATGTTAACGCCAAATTGGTGTCGATGTTGTTTATGTGTGTGCAGTAGAAATCATCTTAGGCGGATTTTGCCATAATGCCATTTTTGGTATCTGAAGCATAGGTAAAAAATTAAGGAGAGGCGACAAACATTCTTGAATCAAAAATTAGTCCGTCACTCCAATCTTATGTTTTTTTGTTTAATGAGAAAAATTGTTTCTTTATTCTCATTCTTTTTTGCTTATATCTGTTCTTTTATTTCCAAATATTGGCACTTTAATTATGTAGTCGAGTTTGAAACATTTTAGTCTTATCTATATTTATTATATTTAAGATACTCTTCATGATCAAATTTGGGTAATATTTTGGATGAGTTTCTCACATCATTGAAACATTATTATTGATACTCAGTACTAGTATAACTTAATTTAAGCAACAATTAAATTTAATTTCTTCTTTCTTCTTTCTTCTTTCTTCTTTCTTCTTTTGTATTCATTGTAGTATAGTCATAAAATTACCCAACGTCTGTTTTTCATTAACACCAAGCCAACAAATTTTTTTGTCTATTTTATTAAAAACTTTTTCCATAACACTGTATAATACTACTCCATTCGTCTCAATTTAATTGAGTCGTAGTATTATTTTGAGAAAATCCAATTTTATTGATTATTTTCCTTCATGAAAAAATACTAAAACACTTAAGCACTTAGACTTTATATTCTCTATTATTTTTTCTACTTTATTATCTCAAATTTTACTTTTTTTATCTATCAATTTAATACTCTTTCTTAATTTTCATGTCCAACTAAATTGGGAGGGAGAGTGAAACTAGGGTCTAGAGACATGGAGGGAGGGTTATTATGTTAAGTTTTTTTTTGTTGTCCTTATTTTATTTTGAATGAAATGCAGCCATAACTTCATCCAAAATGGATAAAGAAAATCCAAGATCCATATTCCCAACTGCCCAACCTTCTTAACATCTCCTCTATCTCTCTCCCAAACCTCAAACATGGCAGCAATTTCTTCACTATTCAGTCCAACTCCATCATTCTCCACTCCTCTCTCCTCCTTCAAACTCTCACCAAAACTTCCCCAAGATTCCAGCTTGCGCCTCACGCCTCTCTCAAGGAGAGATTTCTTGAACGGATCAGCAGCTCTACTCCCACTCCTCGTCTCTCCTCCGCCGCCTTCACTGGCCAGGGAGGTGGAAGTGGGATCCTACCTCCCGCCCTCTCCGGCCAACCCCTCCTTCGTCCTCTTCTCCGCCACTTCCAAAGACACCCCTGCCCTTCGTGCAGGTAATCTATCTATCTACACAAACACATTTGTTAATTTTGTTTACACAAATCTGCATATTTTATATGATAATATGTTCAGTTTGAGTTTTACTTGTGACATAGTGACTGCTTTTTAAATCATGTTTGTATAAATGTGTATTTTGAGTTGATAAAGGATGATCACATTCACATGTAACCTACTACGTTTGATAAAACTATATGCACCTTGTTTCGATTTGACGATCAAGTTCAACTTAATTGATGAGACGCTTCTCGTCGACCACCAATAAGCTGGAGGTTCGAATCTTCTTTAAGGGCATTTGATTTCTTGAAAAAGTTTCAAGAATGCCTTTCTTCTTCTACTTCTACTTCTTTTTACGTTGTTTCACTTTGTTTTCGTGTGGTTTCTATGTCTCCTACATCTGCGTGTATGTGCTGCTTATAAAAACTCTGAATATAGTTGGGTGCAGGAAATGTACAGCCCTACAAGTTCATCCTGCCACCAACATGGAAGCAGATGAGGATAGCAAACATACTGTCTGGGAACTATTGCCAGCCCAAGTGTGCAGAGCCGTGGATCGAGGTCAAATTCGAAGATGAGAAGCAGGGGAAAATCCAGGTGGTGGCATCTCCCCTCATAAGGCTCACAAACAAGCCTAATGCAACAATTGAAGATATTGGCACCCCAGAGAAGGTCATTGCCTCTCTTGGCCCGTTTGTCACCGGGAACACTCTAGACCCTGATGAGCTCGTCGAAACCTCCATCGAGAAACGAGGCGATCAGACGGTACCTTCTTCTTCTTCTCCAAATGCTTATTTTGCTTAGTGGAGAGTGTAGTATGATGATGAAGCTTTGATTATCAGAGTTTTTTTCTCTTGTGAAGTTGAAAGATTTCAAGTGTTTTTGCTTCTTGTTTTGTTGCAGTATTACAAGTATGTGCTTGATACTCCATATGCTCTCACGGGATCGCACAATCTTGCCAAGGCGACGGCGAAGGGGAACACTGTCATCCTCTTTGTCGCCAGCGCCAACGACAAGCAGTGGCCGTCGTCAGAGAAGACCCTGCAAGCAATTCTTGATTCTTTTGAAGTGTAAGCCTTTGATGTCGGAGAAAAGAATACTTCAAACCTTTCTTCTTTTGAGGTGTTTTGTTAAACTCACTTAAATATATGTTTTGAGACGATATACATTGACAAATTTTCATCAAAATACTCCAATAGATGGTTGATTTGTGAAATAAGTTATTTGTACAATCCAAGAACTAAGTTATTTGTGGAGTATAATACATGGGAAATAACTTATTTGTACAATCCCCGAACTAACTCACTGGAAACAAATTATTTGTAAAACACTGGCCCTGTTTTCACTATCAAGTAGCTACTAGATAAGGAGCAGAACTCTTAAACGGAAGGATGCATGAATAAGTGACATACTTGACGCTGTCAATCAAGACAACGACAGAAATTCTCTGGTGGGACTTCTTCCCCATCACACCATCCATGTCGGCCTCACCTGCCTCTCTGGGATCAACGAGCACAGAAACCACCATCGAAGATGAAGAACTGATACCTTTCAAGTTCTCTTTCTGTGAATTTCTTCCTTTGTGTGGTCTGGAAATGTTATGAGAGGATTCAGGAAGTGGTACTGGAAGACCACGAAGGATTCTACGACTCATTGCCTTGTTGATGTGTGTGAGGTTGTGGTTTCCCTGTTCGGATATGTTTCTGGCAGTGGTGGCAGAAACTATGGCTCCTGAGGTAGCAGTTGGCGATACATCAAACTGGAAAACTTCAGTACACATACCTGAGCTTAACATTGGCCCTGAAAATGGAGAATGCGAGAGCTTGTATTACTCGAGAAATAAGGTAACCAAACAAGTTTTCCAAGCATAGGAAGAAAAACCCGAAAGGAATAAAGAAATATGGCTCAAGAATCAATTTGACATAGTGCATGACTGAGGTATCACAGGTTGAGGAAAGACGATAGTTAGTTACCAGAAATGCCTTCACGAAACCATTGCTGAATCTTGACATCTGGTTTCCTGATATCCTTGTCAGGCGAGCCAGAATCAAGAGCCGGTAGTTGGGGAAGCCTAGAACCATTTATTCGGACACCAGGAACCGAGCTAGAAGGAACTAGAGCTGCGGAAACTGCACTACCAGTCTCATCACCACCAATCTTATGAGAGGACAAGGCTTTATCACTCGCCAAAACTGAATGTATAATCAAGTTACCATCTATCTTAACAAGCTTATCATTTCTGGGAACATATAACGACGCAACAAGAGGCTCACTCTCATTACGGAATTGAATACAACCATCAACAATAGGTTTATCATGACCACATCGCAGGCTTCTATTACTGTATCTTCCATCAGACTCACTCACATTCACCATCAAAACCCTCCCATGTTGTTTCTCATAGAACCCACCTCCAGCATAGCTTTCTCCACCTTTTAATGTCTCCCCGACTCCTCCATACCTCACGTTGACCATCGGTGCCAATACTCCAAACAACATGATGAAAAACAACAAACCAAGAAAACTGATGCCAGCAACCTTTTTCGTCTTTAGCCCTGATTGTTTCTTGCCCTCGGCCTTCTTATTTGACTTGGGAATTTGTGATGCTGGCTTAGGTTTCAACTTAGGGATAGGCACCAAAGGCACTTGAGACCCTTGTGGTTTCACCATATAAGGTGGAGCATACATCATCCATGGATACATCATCGCTGGATACATCCCACGAGGAGGAGGCGCCATTGGCGAAGGTGGGACTGCACCCCCACTCATTTGCTGGCGGAGAGTCGCATTTTCCGCCATAAAATACGAAATCTTTGAGTTTAAGTCTAGAATCGTCGAATTCATCATCTTCACCTTCTCCTCTAACTCCTCAACATAATTCTTCTTCCTCTGTCTTGATAATTGGGCACTCTCTCTATTTCTTAACAACCTTACCTTCCTTTTCTTGTCGTCATCGCTCGCCTCAACATTTAGGTTAATTTCTGAGTTACAGTTAGATTTTCTAAGCTTAATCCTGGAATCCACATTATTATTAGGCAACTCTTCACAACCCTTTTTCCTTTTCGACAAAGAGCTACTAACATTGATTTTAGGCGGCTCTATTTTCTGATCAACAACACCAATTCTAGTCGACCTCTTATTCATATGTGGAGAAGAACTCACCGAATTTGCAGCACGATCATTGGAGTCCTCAGAGACATTAGAGCCGCAATTCCCCGAAGCCCTAGTTTCCGGCGAAGGACAATCCGACGCGTTCACTCCACTGCCGCAATTTTCAGAAGTTCCTCTATTCGATCCGTCCGATTCTGATGGAATATTGAGATAGCCGGAAATCTGATGTGACTCCAATTGCGACGACCCGGAATCGAGAACCCCGGAGCCATCGGAGCTGTGATCGTCGGAACCGCGACGCACTTCTGGACAATTTGTCTTGAAAACAGCGTCCAATTGGTTGGCATTCGGTTGAAATTGCGGGAGATTAGCTCCGTCTCCGAACTCCTGAAACTGGATAGGGAGGAGGTCGTCGAGCTCTTCGGCGGATGGAATGTAGAGATCTTCGAAGGAGAAATCGAAATCGAAATCGTCGACAACATTATTGTCACCACCAATGGCGCCATCATCATCGATCAACTGCTGGGAAAAGAAGGCGGAGTCAAACGGCGGAACCGAAAGGCCGTAATCCAAATCAGTGGTATGTTCGGGCGGATGATCGTCGGAAATCACTGTGGCGTCGGCCATGATTTTTGAGTAAATTTTTGAGAATTTGGAGAAAGATTGGATTTTTAGGGTTGAATGGGGGATTTTAAGTTGTTGACCAGGTTTTCACGTTTCTCACGATCTTCAAAAATTAGTAAAATACGGTAGGTTTTTAAAAATTTGTATTATGAGTAACCATAATTATAATGGGATATTGGTCTCACGCAAACTTTCTAAAAAAAATTTTTTTTATGAATATTAAATTTACTAATAATATCACAAATTTAAATAGTTTTAAATTTTTTCCATCAGCAATAAAATTCAATTGCATTTCACTTGTTACTACACACATAAGAGTATCAGCAATAGCAATGCTCTTTCCATAGCCAGCTACATATTCTTCCTGTCACATCATCATATCCCTTCCCACCGCTTAATCATTCTCTGCGCCATTTCCACAACTCTCCCATCAGCCTTTGCAAAAGCCCTCCAATTTAATGCATTTTAATTGTTGTGTTTATCAAATATTAAAAATTGAAGTGAACTTGTATACATAGGATAAAAAAAGATTTAAAAATTACCACTCGGCAGTCGCTCGGCGTGCAATTAGGCGCCGAGCTCCTCTCGGCTGAGCCCGTGCTCTCGGCGCCCCTCCTCTTCCCCCACGTCTCGATTGTTGCAATAGGGCCCTTTCCGACCGCCATCCCGCTAGACGGTGGCTAGGGACCCTATTGCTAATGCTCTTAAGATATGGTTGTAACTGTAAAATTATAGTTATGTGATTGTAAAGTCCCGAGAACCCAGATAAGGTTATCCATCTAACTTGAAGGTAAATGGATTTTTTTTCTATGATCGAAAAAATTCAACAACTATTTAACTTCGTGATATTATATGTCAAGTTCTAAGTTTGTGGGAACAAAATAAATTTATTAAAAATCGTGATATTATGCGTCAATATTCCTTAAATTATCGAATATTTGGATATCCTAATTTAAAAAAAAAAAAAAAAAAAAAAAAAAAAAAAACTAAAACATGGTGCTAATCAGTAATTATTAAATAATCTATAATATGATGTCATTTGATAATTCTTATCAATGGCTTCATTACATCTACAAGTCGGAAATTAGAACCAATTATTCTGCATATAATAAATTCACATTATATAATTGTCTTCTTATTCTTATCATTGTCAATCAGTGCTCATATATTTTTACACCTTATTTAATGTCGTTTTCCTTCAAGTGGAATATCAGTCTCGTGTATACTAGTATATCATTCTTGCAATTAAGCTACACATCCTCTGTCAACTATTTTTATTTTTTATTATAGTCTATTTTCATAAAAATATGGTTCACTTCTATTTTAAAAAGATATTTTAATAAAATATAATACTTCAATCATTTTTCTTTCTGCTTTTTCTATATTACCAATTATATATTAAAACTCATATAATCCAAAAAAAATACTCTATTTTCATGGAGGGAGAAAATATCATAATTCCTGGTATTATTTTATTTCTAAACCTAATAATTTATTGTGTACGCAATTGTTATCGATATATACTATACCAACATCAGTATTCTTATTACCATTACTGTTTTCTATATTAAAAAAAAATCTATCATTGTTTATGTCATACGTACTAAATATTTAGTTACTAATATGATCACATGTCTCGGAGAAAATATTCAGTTGTAAAGACATACCACATGGAATTATGATGTGGTGTGTTTTTTCAATAATATTTTGACAAATAGACATAGAGAAGCATACATGGCTATGCAATATATGGAAATTAATTTTACATATATATAAACATAGC
>JAOWBI010000229.1:1774273-1784843 GCA_028566235.1 Salvia elegans | reverse complement strand
TCATAAAAAAAGGGAATCTTTGTCATATTAATTTTGGATTAGTGTTATTGGGCTGGGCATATTACTGAAATCATGGACCAGAAATCCTTTTGGGCTTTATATGGTAGGGTCTCTTACAAAGCCCACATAAGCATTAAAAAGGAACTATATGTTTGATGATGCCATAATGAAAGACAGCCCACGACGACAAAATAATCCCATCATCAATTTCAGGTTAAAAAAGGAACAGAGAATTTTGAACTCTCTAAACAATAGTTAATTTCCTCATTAGAAAGACAAAAGAAAAGGTTGTTAATTCTAGCCACAAATGCACTAGTAGATGACACTTGGATGAGCTTTATTACTTAATTTATATCCAGTAATAGTAAAGTATATATTTGGAGTATATATTTGCAAATTGCAAGAATACTAAGAGAAACGCAATAATTGAGTCCCGGTGGGTGTAACTTCAATATGATTAAATAATGATGGAAGAAAAATAATTTATATAGAGAGTGAGGACAAAGACATGGCTTGAATTTATCATTACATCTTTTGATATTCCAAAAGTTGAATCATCATTTATCCAAGTAGCTGTCGCACATAATAAGATATACGCTACAATAATCTTTAGCTCCATTTTCCAATTGATTATGACATGTTTATAAAAATCAAAAGTCTAGCTTTTACTTTAATATAATATAATTATGTTATAAAAAATTTAATCACAAGGCATGAATCACTGAAATGGGTATTAGACGTATTAGGGATTGCTACTATTTAAGTTCACTCAAAATATATTTTCCATACTATTTTAATCATTGTAGTATATATAGTATACTTATCTTAACTTATGTAGAATGGTAGGGCTGAGTTCCCTGACACGTGGCGCTGCTAGAATTTGACTGCTCAAAATCCGCCATCCTTGGCATCGCGCCGCCCCTATGTGGTCCCCACCGTTCAACTCCGACCGCTCAAGCTCCCTTCAGACAACGCCTACTCCCGTAATATGGACCAAACAATTCATTTAATTACGTCATAATTATCATTTAACTTACCACAAACTCACAAACTAAATAGCCATTCATTTTCATTCAATGTGATAGTATTTCAACTTCAACTTAAATTCCAAAACAGTATCAGCTAATTATCAAGATTTTAAACAATTTTAATATAGATCACTTCTCCCTCAAATCTCTAAACTTATGAAATTATATAGCCACAACCCACAAATATATGAGCGACAAATTAGAAAAGTCGATAGTATTTCAATCGTCGAAGGAAAAGTCAAATATAGATTATATTAATAGATATCCCGTGTATTTCCTTCCAATGTGGCCCCAATGGTCTGAAATTTAAATATTCCGATAACTAATTAATAGTTTAATACCACATTAATCCTTGGTGTTATTTACTTGTCGGTTGAGCTGTATTTCATAATCTTATCTTAATACCAAATAGATTGACGTAAAGACAAAAAAAAACTACTCCCTCCGTCCCGGCCTAAGCGAGACATTTCTAATTTGGCATAAGAATTTAGGTAGTCATGTTTGGTAAATTAAATTATTAATAGTAAACTAAGAAATAGAAAGAGAGAAAAAAATAAGAGAGAAGATAAAGTAAGAAAGAGAAAAAGAGAAAAAAGTAAGAGAGAGGATAAAGTAAGAAAGAGAAAGAGATAATAAAGTAAGAGAGAGGATAAAGTGAGAGAGATAAGAGGATAAAGTAAGAGAGAAGAGTGAGTTGATTGTTGCCAAAAAATAGGAAACGTCTCACTTAGGTTCGGACATACCAAAAAAAAATAGGTCTCACTTGGGTTGGGACAGAGGCAATACATATTTTCGGCAATACTGACAATTTAAAAATTTATCCAAAATCTTGCAAATTGATCATTAGAGACCCAAAGTTTTGAGTTAGTTGTTCTAGTCAATAATAAAAGAGACCCAAAGTTTTGAGTTAGTTGTTCTAGTCAATAATAATAGAGACCCAAAGTTTTGAGTTAGTTGTTCTAGTCAATTCTTTTAGCATACGAGTGTATACCTCTAATTCTGACCAATCAGCTGCAATTGTTTGTGTTTGTTCGTTTGAGGGAAGAATCAAATACAATTTTGATTAACTTGTTAATTTGCTTGGTTAAAATGAGCTTATGCGTCCAATGATCACGAAATATATAATTGTACAATTAACATATTCTATTTTGCTTTATTTAAAACTCACTATAATATTGTATAAAATACATTAATTTCTGTTGGAAAAACATGAACATTCAATCTTCTCCCTATAATTACATGTATAAACTGTATTTCTTGCTTATATATGTTTATAATTCATAAATAACAATTTTACTATAATAATAATGATATGCCTCATTATTCTGTATTTCTTGCTTTTCTTAATTTATCATGTTATTGATTTTATTTCAATAGTATTTTTTCTTGTTTTCTCTTTCTTTTAATTTTTTTTCTTCCTCGTTTATGTCTTAAATACTTGGACTTTTATCGTTGTCCGTGTGGCCATTAAATTATTATGAGGGATTATTTAGTTTTGTAACAAGTTTTTTGGAATTTCTAATAAAAACTAATCATAGTTATATTTATAAGAAATGGTAACAGGGGCAAAGTTGTATTTTCTAGAATAAAAACAAAGAAATTGTTAAAAAAGTCTTTTATTCGAGCAATATAAAAAATACGTAAGAGAAAAAGGAGACAGTAACAGGGTATCTCTTACCATACGACTAACGCCACCCTCTCTTAATTCCTTTCCTAATCCTAAACCATCCCTAATTCTCAATTTATTATTTATATATCAACTATTCTTCATCTTTTGATGATCAAACTCAACAACAAGCAAAGAATTCCCACAGCTCTCCAATGAAGGATCGCAGGAAACGCAGCGCCTTCTCATGGAGAGCACTCTTCTTCTTCCTCGCCGTCGTCCTCCTCTTCCTCGCCGCCTTCTCCTCCTCCCTCGCTCGTCTCTGGCTTGCAGGTTTTTCGCCTTCTCTTCTCTCTCTATAATTAATTGCCTTTTATTTCCTCCAAAACGTTATTTTTACCTTTTCACGTATAGATGTTTGATTGTGTAATCTCACAGTTGTATACTTAACTAAAAAACGAATTTATTTTTATTTTCCTGTTGAATTTGGAGCAGGAACTTTTCAACCTAAACTTATATCAAAACGGAATATTCCGGCGATGGAGGTGATATCGGCGGAGAATTGCGAATCTCCGGCGGCTGTATCAATTCGAGAAACGGTTATTTTCCCCGACGAGGCTGTTGTTTTCCTAAAATACCCTCCGTCAGCTTCCTTATTTACCAAAGACGACATCAACTGCATATATCTATTTCCCAACTCATCCCACCCGCAACTTTTCCTCTCCCCTTCGGCGACGGACTCCGACAGCGGAGGCCACCACATCGTGCGGTGCCCGCCCCCTCCACGTGGCACGATCGTTTCCCTTTCGATTAAGCACAACGGTGATCACCTCGCCCCCGGCCCGATGCAGAGATGGGATTCTCTAGCGTATGAGGCCATGATCGACGGCAGCGACAACACAACCTTAGTTTTCGTGAAAGGCCTCAATCTGCGGTCGGGGAGAGCCGCGGATTCTTCCAAGTTCAAGTGCGTCTACGGCTCTAATTCGGTGGTGTCGGCCGACGCCGTCTCCACCGCTCAAGAGGTCGTCAGATGCCGCACCCCTTTGAGCGTGCTCAACGGCACGCATCCCGGCAACTCTGTTAAGGTTTCGGTTAGAGTTGTCGGGAGGCAGGCGGTTGACTCTGCAGCGCACCTGCAGAGTCCTGAGTTGTCGCCCCTGCCTGGCAGAGGCGGCAGCACAGGCAAGCCACACAAGATGTGTGTTTGCACAATGCTGAGGAATCAAGCAAGATTCCTCCCGGAATGGATCATGTACCACGGCCGCTTAGGCGTGGAGCGATGGTTCATCTACGACAACAACAGCGACGACGAAGTGGACAGCGTGGTGGGCTCACTAGCCAGCACTGGCTACAAGGTCACGCGCCACCTGTGGCCGTGGATCAAGACTCAAGAGGCCGGGTTCGCGCACTGCGCGGTGAGGGCGAGGGACTCATGCGAGTGGGTGGGGTTCATCGATGTGGACGAGTTCCTCCACTTGCCCTCTGGCTCCTCGTCTCTGTACGACGATGTAATTAGGCCGTTGGGGGAAGAGGAGGGGGTGGGGGAGGCGCGTGTGGCGTGCCACAGTTTTGGGCCGTCCGGGCTGAGGGAGCCCCCCGCGAGAGGGGTGATGGCCGGGTACACGTGCAGGCTGGCTGCACCGGAGAGGCACAAGAGCATTGTTAGGCCAGGGGCGTTGGACGCTTCGTTGATCAATCTGGTCCATCATTTCCATCTGAAGCCCGGATTCCGGCATGTTAATGTGAACCGGACGTCGTTGGTGATCAATCACTATAAGTACCAAGTGTGGGAGGTGTTCAAGGAGAAGTTCTACCGGAGAGTGGCAACGTACGTGTCGGACTGGCAGCAGGAGAGGAACGTGGGCTCCAAGGACCGGGCACCGGGTTTGGGGACAAAGGCTGTCGAGCCATCAGATTGGCCCTCGAGATTCTGTCAAGTTAAGGATACCAATTTGAGGGATCGGATTTTGGATACTTTCACCGATCCTAATACTGGCTACTTACCGTGGGAAGATCAGCATAGGAGGAGCCAAACTTGAGTTTCAAGAGAACTACACAAACTGTGGTTGTTTTTTTCCAAAAGTTATTCATATTTTAATGTTGGTAGTTGTAGTTATACACGTAGATACTTGATTCATTATTTGTACATAAGATAATGAGGAGGGTACATGAATGACATCTTGCGGAAATGAAAATACTCATGATACTTGAATAATTCATCATCTATTCATTTGTTGGTAGATCTTTTCTTCTTGATTGAGTCATTCTGGGTTCAATTATGTTTTAGACTAATAGAAAGCACTAGTTTCTTTCAATTTTTTATTTTTTTGTACCATCTGTTAATATGACAACTCACCAAACATAAATACTAGTACTAGATTAATACTGATAAGTTTTAACGAAGTCAGCAACCATGCAGATTCATGCCATCTGGAGAGTGGAGAATAGTTAAGAGAGTGAATTTCTTGCGTCATGGAAATACTGGACTAATTTAAGAACCGAATCAGCTTTCACCAGATCACAGTTGAAATGAAATCCCTTCAAAAAAAATGCTACGCTTTTGGATGAAAGGTAACACAGGCTGGTTACACCCTGCTCAGATATTGGCTACACCATATTATCTTAGGAATTGCTTAAATATTTTACTCACAGATATATTATGGCAGTTAACGCCCAAGTCTAAACCATGTAAACGAAAGTGTGATTGGTGTCTGAAAAACAGGTTGTCTGAATTGAGAAAAATAGCCTACCAGACATGTTTTACTCAATTAGCCTTAGTTGTTATTCTCTTCATTCTCTGTTATGACATTTTTACGTCTGTCTGAATCTCCTCCTCCGAGCAACCCCTCCCTCAATTCTATGGATCTACACTTGATGAATAACATATCATCATCTATGGCGACACACATTCTGTTCGGCGTTCTCTAATCAGAAAACTTCTGCAGTTCATTATTTCGTTACACGAATTAGACAACAACGAAAAAAAACTCATCATATTCATTGCATTCAAGGATGCTACACAACTCATCAATTTTGACTAATTTTATACCTATTGTACATAATAAAAGAATAAGACAACATCCAAAATTCATTGATAAGTTGCAGCTTTTGAACTCAGCTAGATTCCGATCTCAGATAAGAAACAAGGAAAAAGCAAAACGAAATCATCAACCAACTAGCTTGGTCATGTCATCTTGGAGAGCCATATACAAATAAAGATTGTACAAACTCCAACAACAGATGCTCACCAATCACCTCTTCCACGGTCATGGAAGATTGGTGCTGAAGCCATTGCAAGGATTCAATAAGAGAACTCGTGACCGCGTAACGAGATAAACTTCTTGACCCAGATGGCAATGTCCTCCGCGCAGGCCTGAGCTTGAGGAGTCTTCAGAAGCATATCAAGTGTAGCAAATTCATGAACTGCATCCTTGTATTCGAGAACAGGAGCATCAACATTCACCTTCCGAAGCTCCTCTGAGTAAGCAATTGCTCGATCCCTCATCCAGTCATGTTCGGCCACCACAGTCAAGGTTGGAGGCATCCGCTTCAGAGGAGGTCCTCCTCGACCAGAGACTAGCGGGTTGGCAGCAGGGTGGTCCAGGCTGAACTCCTCTTCTGGCAAGAAGAGTTTCCATGCAAGTATGCACATTGCTTTGTCATAGAAGTAGGAGTTTGACAGTTTTATCTCCGAGTGTGTTGGAACACTTCCGATGAAAAAGGGATACATCAAAACCTGGGCTACCACCTTTACTGGGTCCAAAAGCTTACCGGCCTCTATAGCTTTCCTTGCCACGTAGTCAGCAATATTTGCTCCACAACTCACTCCAAGAAGTACACATCTGCAACCATTTTACGTGAAAAAAAAACATTTCAACAAAGTTCCCTGTTGCTAAAAATGTAGAAAACAAGTGCAGGCATCCCCACTAACTTCTTATAATCAGACAACATTTACAAGTCAGCAAGGAAAGACAAGGAAAGAAGTAGTATTGAAAATGTTGCTTCTGCATGAATGAAAATGCAATGGAAACATCAAACACAACAGGATTAAGAACATGGATTATGACTTCAATATTAAGCAGGTTCTAATGTTAGTTATCACTTTCCATCTTTGCTAAATTACAACTGAAGCCTGAATCCTTTCCAAGTGAAAATTCATAAATCAGGAGCATGCTTAGTTTAATTTGATAAACTCAGATACAATAACCAGCAATCACATATCAGCTGATAAACAAACTTAGGAGCATGCTTAGGCATTTCTAGAGGTTCTCTGAGCACGACTAAGCATCATACCACTGACTCATTCACATACCCTAACAAAACAAACTTTGCCAACTTGTGACGATCAACAAAACAAGAGCTACTACTAAACAATCAGATCCCTTTTCACTTTGATGGAAGCTAAAGAATATATACTCGACAAAAGCAGATAGCCAAATCAATCGGCATGGGAACCAATGAAGTCATAGATCCATTAACACATCGCTATACCAATAAAAGTCCACACCAATGCTTCCAAACAAACATCAGAACTAACCTCGATGGATCTCCATGAGCAGCCAACCAGGGTTCCACCATGGAAGCTCCAAATGCATCGGCGACATGCCAATTACCCTCTGACCTCCTCAAATCGACCCCTGCTCCCTTCGAACTGCCCAACGACTTGGTACATTCCGCCAAATTCGCCTGCTTTGCAAGCCAGTGCAGCACTTTCAATCCATCCTCGAATGCCGATGGGTACTTATTCTCCGGAGCCAGCCTATAGCCCACCGCCAACACAATCACATCGCACAATCTCGCAATCCGCCTACAGAAGAAATCATTCGCCACCGAATCATTGCTCCCACTAACAAAACCCCCACCGTGAAACTGCAGCATCACCGGCAACCTCCGACTGCCTCTCCCAACAGGATTATATCCTCTGTAGGTTCCATTTTCGGATTTCAAATTCGCATCATCAACACTAAATCCATAACTACTTCTTCTAAGACTGCTATCAACATTCTTCACAATCACAGCATTACTGCCGGAAACAACACTATTATCCGACGATCCGTGACTATATCGACGAGTAAGTGACCGATTTTGATCTAATAAGGGACCACCAGATTTCGATTTCGAGTCGGGGAAATTAAGGCAGGTTTCAGGAAGAAAAACACGAACAGATACCGAAGTCACGGGATCGATATGAACATCCTTGGTCGCGACGCCATCGGTGAACAAAGGATTGGCAGCCGCCGCTGTCTCCTCCGCCGGCCGTGACGTCACCCCAAAGGTGCCGCCGACAGCATCGTTTTCCGGAGCCTGCAATCGGCTCTGCAAACGATGCTTGAGCATGAATTTGAAGAATACGCTATACAGTTTCACACCAATACTTGGCATTTCCCGAGAAAGTAGAGAACTATTAAACGGAGTACTATATCAGTATATTATACGCACAGAATTTCGAAATTTCGTGATTTGTTCTTGTTCTCCTCAGCTCATCCAGACAGAAATCCAACTAATCGCACGTCGCCGTCCTAGAATCAGAGCAACTGGATTTCACATCACGATCAATTTAGGTTTTCGCGATAAATCTCCCAAACTCTGTTTTTGAATCGAATAGAGATGGAGAGAGAGTGGGATGTATCAAAAAGAGTGTAGATAGATTGAGATGCAGGTCTGTGCTGTTTTTCCTTTTTTTAATTTTCTTTTCTAGTAATTCGTAGTATTTGAGATTTTGAGTATTTAAATAATGTGTCGTGCCACGTAGACCGCATTTGGTGTTCCTTTTTCTGCTTTTGATGGTTGTACTCAAGGAGACGGTCTACGAGAAGTCATGACGTACAACTCAAGTATGCGTGAGAGAGGCATGGGGTTCATGAACTCTAGAAGCAGAGAATAGAAATGAATTAGGTGGAGAGGGCCATCTAGAAAATTTAAGAAATTTCCAGTTCTATTGTTTTAATAATTATTTAGGGCTCTATGCAAAGGTGAGGGTCCCCTGGTTGAACTATGTTTGTATTTATATCAGCTGGAACTTCGTTTTTCTTTTTTAAAATATATAATCAGAAAAGAATGGGGCCATTGTAACCTCATTCGTATTTCGTACTACATCATTTTGAAGACAATTTTAATGCTGAATCTCGTCTTGAAGGAAAGCAAAATTCTTGTTTTTGTTTTTCCAAATTCATTTGGAATTATCGCATTTACAGTGACTTAAATTGAAAAAAGTGCCCATAAATATCTTAATAAATGAGATCCCAATAATAATTTATAAACACTGCATTACTTAATGTAATAAAAAAATTTGAGTCATGTATCATGTAAAATGGGACGGATAAACTATAGTGAAGTCTAAGACTAATCAACATGCCTCTAACATTGAATAAAGATGGCATCAATTTTCCTTGCGAATTCGGTAAAATTAACAACTTTGAATCATCACTCCGCCACCATTAGTGATTCTCCTTGTTCCTCAAATTTCGCAATCAATTCCTAGTCTTGTTCACACTAAGATATGATATCTCTTTATCTCTAGAGATGGCCTAAGGCAAAGAGTAGAATGAGATTAAATGGAAGAAGTTGCATGAGTATCTCAAGCACCGGTCTCATCTATGATACATACATATATATATATATATATATATAATTGAAGATGAGAGTAAATTTCCAGCAAATTTCTAATAGCTAATAGCTAAAGCTGAAAAAAAGGCCATTTGCCAGCAAATTTCCTCCATGAAGATTGTAAAACAACTTGGCCAACCACAATTCTATATGTACATTCACTATTTCTTGCAATCAAAACAAGGTCTCTGGCGTAACCTCATTATACTCCCTGCACGACCCGACCGGGTGGGTAAACCTGAACCAATCAAGAAAATATGGGATTTCATTCCATCTCCATTGATCCCATTGTGGTCAGCAACACAAAATAGCAAGTCAGGGTAAAAAAAGCTTAAGCCTCCTTTATCTTTAGCCAGTTGACATCTTCGCACTAGTCCTGGGAGAAACGAGCACTGGTTCGTTACTGGCAGCTTTCATCGCAGCTATTTCCTCCAGACGTCTCCATGTTGCTTCCCGCTTCCTCTTATTTTCTTCTTCTTGCGCTTCGTCGTCTTGGAACTTGAGCAAACACTCCTCAAAGAGTTCAGGATCCGCATCTGAGAAGATTTTGCGGACATTCAGTGTCAAGCTCTGTACTGCCTGGTTCCAGTGGCCTCTTGCATTTCTCTCCAATGCAGGGAAGATGATTGGCAGGATAACTTTACGATTTTGTTTGATCAGGTTTTCGATGTGATCGTTGTTCCATAAGAAGAGAGCCCTTTCTGCCACCTGTAGTTCCAAGATTAACAAACACGATCAGAGAGCCGTAAATGATTAGCCTCATTAAATTCCTGAATAACATGAGAGCCGTAAATGATTAGTACTTGAGAGTTGGAGTTGCATGACATGTGCTATTTACTTATTAAAAACAAAACTTTCATTCTTAAAAAGAAAAAATATGAAAGGATATAAAATTTGAAGACTATAAGAGCTAAGAAAAAAGAAAGAAACAAAACCCCAGAAGTAAATCAGACATTTTGGAAGATTGCAAGTCTATTGCAGTTCTCTTGTTTCTCAGAATCATGTACAAAATCAGCTAAAAGATTCTTTCAACAAACTGAATCTATTGCCCATTTCTAATACCTATATTTACTAATCCCTCTGTTCCAACATATTACTACTACATTTTCCTTTTCCAGATGTCCCAAATGTATAGTCATGATTCCATACGTAATAGCACTTTCCAATTCATTAATCTGATAAAGCATAGTTGTCACTAATCCTAGTTTTCACAACATTCATTGAAGAAGGGTAGACAAGAATTTTTTTCGTAAACTTGACTTCCCCAGTAGAAGTCTTAAACTGGCCAAAAAAAATCAGCATGTACATATATTTTAAGGACAGAGTA
>JAOWBI010000229.1:1455565-1468203 GCA_028566235.1 Salvia elegans | reverse complement strand
GTAATATTTACCCCCCCCCCCCCCCCCCCCGGAAAAATTTAGGTTGGTTGTGTGTTTTAGATTTGATTATGAGATTTGGGGAAAGATCATAGAAACATTCTTGATAAAAAAAAATCAATCTTTCTGGTGGAAAGATATCAAGCTGTACTTGGATTCTTCGGGAGTAGAATAGTTTTTTTGGTCAAGAAAGGTGTATTATTGTATTTGAAATTTAACAAAATTGATAAATGATGGGTTTCCTATTGTTGCTGAATCATTGGAAGATTTAAGTAGAATTCTGGGAATCATTTTTTCTTTAGATCAGATTCCTGATGCTTTTTCTGCAACCTCTCCTTTTTTCGTCTACTGAAAGTTGATAATCTTTATCCTTTTAATTGTAAATCAGCATGATCTCTAGGCACTTTTTTCTCAAATTATTCGATTGATTGCTCACAAGTATGTATATGTGTGTGTGTGTAAAGGATGTTAAATCTCCTGAGACGCCTGTGCTGTTTTCCCCAAGCATCCGTTCCGGTGGTTTTGCTGATATTGGTCCGCGGAGATACATGGAAGACGAACACATAAGAATAGACGATCTGTCAGCACACTTGGGGTCACTAATCACAGTCCCCGAACCTAGTGCCTTCTATGGGGTGAGTGGATTTTTCGCCCTTTCTTTTCCATTGATGTTGCTGTGGCAGCAGCTTCTGAGTTTTGGTGCATTTTGCAGGTTTTTGATGGCCATGGAGGGCCTGAGGCCGCGGCTTATGTTAAAAAACATGCGATGAGATTCTTTTTTGAAGACGGTGATTTCCCACGAGCTTCTGAAGTAGACGATGACTTCGTATTGGAGGTTGAGAATTGCCTGAGGAAAGCATTTCTACTAGCAGATATGGCATTGGCTGAGGACAGTAGCGTGAGCACTTCTTCTGGAACTACTGCTTTGACAGCTCTCGTCGTTGGGAGGTACATTTTCGTCCTTCACTATTCGTGATCAATTGGATTGTTGTACAAGGTTTATCGTCTCGATTTAACAACACTTCTAAATGGTTTCCAATTATAACACCAAGATTCAATTTTTGCAATTTGCACATTGTTAAAGTTGGATTATAGTAACTGTCTTTATCTAGAAACTGAGAAACACTTACTTTGCTTCGCTCCAGGCTTTTAATGGTGGCGAATGCGGGAGACTGCCGAGCAGTTCTCTGTCGGAAAGGCGAGGCAATCGATATGTCTCAAGATCACAGGCCTACTTATAATTCAGAGAGAAGGCGTGTTGAGGAATTAGGTGGATTCATTGATGACGGCTATCTCAATGGCGTTCTCTCCGTTACTCGAGCCCTGGGCGACTGGGACATGAAACTGCCGCGAGGCTCCTCCTCGCCTCTCATTGCAGAGCCTGAATTCCGCCAAATCACTCTAACGGAGGATGACGAGTTCCTCATAATCGGATGTGATGGAATCTGGGATGTCTTGTCTAGCCAGCAAGCCGTTAGCCTCGTCCGTCGGGGGCTCAGACGGCACGACGACCCCGAGCAATGCGCTAAGGACCTCGTCATGGAGGCCCTTCGTCTCAACACTTTTGACAATCTTACAGTGATCATTGTCTGTTTTACGTCTCTGGATCAAACGGAGCAACCCTCGACGCGCCAGAGGAAGCTGAGGTGCTGCAGCCTCTCCGCAGAAGCTTTGTGCAGCCTCCGGAGTTTCTTGGACGGAGGTAGCAACCGATGATCGCTGGTTTATTGTGCCCATCTATTTAAGGGAGGAGAACTACCAGTGGTGGCTTCAAGATGAGCAGCACTAGCAGCTGTTTAGAAGTTTTGTTTATGACATTCTTTCCTGTTTTGTATCCTAATTATTTCACTGGTGTGGTGTACATATAATTGGTGGGTAGATAAAATAAAGTGTTGTAAGAATTTTTTGACTATATAGTTAATTTCTCTCAAATTCATTTTATTAACTAAAATTATACGAAGTATATATAGGCAATTGAAAACTCTATTGCCAACATGAATTGATCTTTACAAGTAGACAAGTATCTCATTTAGCTTCTCATCTGCACAAACAATTGTTCAGTACCTATGCTGTTGATTCAGTTGAATAAGTTTTAGCGAACTGCGCGAACCGTTCCAAGCCACGACCGAGCAAGTTTTCGAGAAAAGGTTGGAGCGCCTAAACAGCACAGCACAATGACATAAGTAAACCCCCTTGCAGGCTACAACAAATGCTTCAAACTGGAAAATGATTTTTATGATGCTTACAGATGCCACCGGAGTCAACAGTGGTGGAACTTCATACGAAACAGTAAGCTGCAATACAAGAAAAATTAGTAGAAAGATTATTGTGACAGCATATATAATGGTAGAAAAACCCTCTTAATCCTATTCTTTCTTGAAATAAAACTAATTGAAGTAACAGACATTGTTGATGTGTGTCATGAACTGGCTTATAGAACTACTCATCGTATAGGTTTGTAACCATTACTACTAGATTAGTAGCAACTAGCAAGTTATCATCAATTTCAGTACAAAGCTGAGAAATATAATTGGGAATTGCAAAAACATATATACAAAGCATAGAATATGAAAATAAGTGGATGATTTGTCAAGAAGACGTACTTCTACCAAACAAGAACCAGCGCTTTTAGGGAAGAATCTTACAGCTCCCCTGCAAATAAGCAAACAAAACGTAGTGTGAAGCATAGCTGGATAGAAAATAGCCTTTTGAAGATACTAGATTTGAAGATAAAGATTCATTGAAGCACTTGGTGTTCGGTTTAAGAGATGAGGAATGATTGATAAAATAATTAGACTTGATCAAAATTTTCGTTTACATGACTTGGCTTGCGATGGATAATGCAGCCACACTCTAATCATCTGCTAATCCTGTCAATCGCATCCTTCATATCCACTAAACCAAACACCCCCCTCCCCCCAAATCGACTGTTGTAGGGCAGCCATTTTGTAAATGTAGACAAGCACAAAGACTACACACGGAATGCAAAGTGCACCTGACGTGTAACTAGATGTTCGTAAAATAATTGAAGTAAACAGCTGATCTCAAAGAGATTTCATGCATATGATAGTGCTTTAACAAAAAAACATCTTCCCTAATTAAGCTTGAGAAAAATGGCAAATCTCAAGAGATCCTGAATGATTCATATCGAAAGCCTCAAGACAGAAACAGAATATATGGGAACGTGAGCAAGATAGAATTCAGATGTAAAGCATATCCTCTATGAAAATCTGAATACTACTAGGAGAGATATGCCAGTTTTCCAGTACCTATTAGGAAGACCCTCGAGAGATCTCCAGTGGATTTTCTGGTTTGGTATAGGCTGCAAGAAAGAACCAATTTGGCAAATCAACCAAGAAAGCATTGAAGATGATGGAAGAAGCACTGGAATTAGTCACACTTTTTCTCCTTTTGGCATCAATACCTGCATATTTCGAGCAAGCCAAGAAAACTCTATATCACGCCCAAATGCTTTATACTTGAGTGCCCATCTTGATAGGTCAGGTTTATCCTCCAAAATCTAACAAACACTCATAATCAACCACCTTTGAATCAATTTAACCAGCTCATGTTCAATTGGTGAGAATCACAGACTCACAGTCAATTCCAAACCTTATCTTCATCACACCCAATATTCTCATTGCATCCAAAATAAAAACAAACATAGAATATTTCAATCATATGAATTAAAAAGCCCTAAGAAGAAGAAGAAGAAGAAGAAAAAGGCCTGAATAATCTCATACCTTCACAGATGAAATGAACGGCATCCACTCAGGAATGGCTTCACGATCAGAGTAACACTTATAAGCAACCGAAATCGGGACATCTAACTCCTTCTTTACCCTGCAATACGAAATCACACATCACCAAATTATGCAATTCCACTCAATCACATAGCATCAAACTAAGATACTACTTTAACGGAAAGCATAAACAGTAAGAAGAAAGGGGGAAATCTATTACGTGCAATCCTGCCACTCCATGACGGGGGAGAAAGGTCTCCGGAATTTGACGCCGGTAAGCTGTTTGTGAAAAGTCCTGTTTGAAGGGGCGTAAAATCTGCTGATATGCAGCGATTTTTTGGCGAATGGATTATGATGGGAGGATAGAGAGCGCGGCTTGAGTTTCTCCGCGCCGGATGTGGCGTGGTGGTTGATGAGTGCCAGCACCGCGGTTGCTGAAGCCGTCGACATTGGGGATGATAGAAAGCGCCGGCGATCAATCTGACTTTTGAGATTGTTCGGAAATAGCCGATTGTTTTTCAACGTGTTCCGACTTCTGAGACTATAGTCTGTAGTTTCAGCTGCGGTTTTTGTCATCGGGGCGCTCCGAATATGCAAGCGGGTCAACCCGTGTTCTAACAAAAATGAAAAATGCATCCAATCACAAACTGTTACTCCCATTGTAACTAAAACACAATTAATGAATCTTTCTTTATATAGCTGTCAAAACCCTCTTTGCCATTATTAATTTATTATGGTATAAAACTGTTGAATTATAATTTCAATCAGTACTAATTTATACTACGGTTTAAAATTATTAAATCTGTTGTAGTACTATAATTTACTGAAAAAAACTAGGAGTATTATATTTGAATCTACATAAGTTTCATTTTTATGTTTAGTAAATTATATAGTGAATTCGATAATTTTATATGTTTTGTACAATAATAAAACTGGAACTCACGAACTCACTCTAACAATATGACTCATTTATCCAGAGTTTGAATTATTCGAGCGCAATCAACTTAAATTTCACAGTATATATTTAGTATAATTATTTCATGCAGTGGTTTAAAACTGTGTCATAAAAAGTAGTGCTCTGCAATAACTATGGTACTCATTAAGTCATAGTAACAAATAAGTATAAATGAGTCAAAACTCAAACAAGTGTTATAAATATAAACCTTAAATATTTAGCAATATTTATTTGAACCGTCCGCCACATATATTATTTTTAGAGAAATTTTAAATCCTTGTAGTACTAGTATGTTATTTTATGGATATTTGGACATGTGGTGTGGTGGCCGCTAAGTGTGGATATTCAATTTTCATTGCTCTCCGTGTTCGCGAATAGAAGTTCCCTTTTGTCATTTTGGTCCGTCCACAAATAGGAGTCCCGGTTCACTTTTACCATAAATGGTAATAGATCTCACCTTCTACTAAATCATTTCAGTCACATTTCATTTAAAACTAATATATACAAGTTAGACTCATATTCCACTAAATTTTTTCTAGCAACTTTTCTTAACATTTCTTAAAACTCGTGCCGCCAAGAAATGAGACTCCTAATGGCGGACGGAGTGAGTATCACAGAAGCATGGAAAATTGGGTTCATTTGAATGAGTTTCTCATCACCCAAACACAACTTCTGTAAATTTTACTGGCACTAGCTCAAAATAAAAGGTGCGAATCTTGAATTTTGTCTTCCCTAAATACGCTTTAATTATTTCGCTTTAATTATTTTTAACACAATCTACAAGTGACACAAGCATGTTTAATAGTACCCAATAAAAGCTAGTACTATAAAAATAAAAAAAGCTTTGGGAGGCTTAAATACTGCAACATAATTAAAAATCTGAAAGACTCAAAAAATCACAGATCCTCAGAATCTAGCAGTAATAATTCGAAGCCCAAAAATGCATTTATTCTTAATACTTATCCTTTACTTAAAAAACATACACATGAAACTGCATTTCTAATCTCAATCTAAGATTATTAGCACCACATACTTAAAATCAAAGAAAAATGTTATACATAAAACTACATAAAGTAAACATAACTATTCTAACTGATTCAATGGGGAAAAAAGAATAACAAACGATTAAAAAAAAAGAGTGAGAAAAATACCATCCACAGCTGTTCTAAAGATATTTACATCTCTCTTTTTTACCATTCAGAAAGGGAATCCTGTATGCAAGTTCTTCTTCGAGGACTCTGCTAACCTTTTCACGCATTTCGCGTCTTTATATGCTGAGAGCAGCTCCTTTGCCACGCTCTCGGGGTGACAAAATATAAATGCCTTGGTGAATCTCTTATCTGACATCCTCATCGCTCTCAACAACAAAGGTCCCTTGATCTGGGGAGCAAGTCCCATATCCTCGATTTTACATGCTATCTGGAAACGCGGTTTCAAGACCCTCTCCAGGTTGAAGAAGATCAAGAACGGGTTATGAACTACCACGCTGGCTGGTAGTTTCATTGTACCGAGAATATATGTCATGTTCCTCTGTACTTTATCAACGGATAGCGTCAGCACGAGCGGAGAGCGTCCGATGAGGCCAAGATAGTCATCCTCCGAAAGCCCATATTTCTCCATATTCATCATCTTCTCATGGATGGTCTCCATGCGTGATATGGCAACTATGGAAACCACGTGTTTGTACATTTTTGAATGCTCTGAGACTCCAGTTCTCCGGATGTAATCTATCTTCTCTTCGTTCAGGTTAGTGCGGGGGATCAAAGTGGGGCGAGAAAGAAGCACGGTTATCAAGTCATTTTTACTAAGGCCCAACGACTCGTACATGGCAATGACGGGTTTCACTTTGTTGTGGAAGTCATAGGTCAGTAGAGAAGGATTCCGCACAATGGCCTTCACTAGGACCTCCTTCGATCCAAACAAACCCTCCAGATACACGAGACGCTCATTCAAATCAATGTTGATTCTGCAGTTAAGCAAGCGGGGACGGCAGTGAATCATTTTTACAAGGTCAGCTGATTTGATGCCCAAGCGAGAAAGTATGTCGAGCTTTGAACGAAGGTTATGAATGTCCATCTTTCGTAGAGACGAACGTCGCTCGAAAATCTTGGATATATCACTCTCACTACAACCCCATTCTTTGAAAATTTCAGCTGATTCTCCAACTTTTTCCCCATTACCAGCTGATTCTGTCTCTTTTTGTAGACTTTCAATGGATTCACAAACTGTAGTGTGAAAATGCCCAGGTCTTAGAACATAAGGATATAAGCTGAAGCGGAGCAACTTAAAACTCGAAGGCACAATATCATCAGTCTTCTCAAGCATATGTAGGCCCTGAAGAAACCCCTATACTTTTTAAAAAGTGGTCTTTATATATTATCTACTGTCTATGCAGAAAGGGGGCCAACCATCAATTCTGTTGGGATAAAGAGAACATGCACCAAAAACAGTCCACAACAAAATAGCTATAGAAGACAGCAAAAATCAAGGCGAAAGCAAAGGTGAAAACTCTTGGAGATACAGAGATTGTGGCACCAACAAAATCTCTAACATGATAACTATTGAAGACAGCAACATAACCAGAATCTCGAATCAAGTTTCCACGTTTCTAGTAGGATCAAAGCTGTCTACTCTGTTCAGATGATAGTAGTCTAGGAAGGGGGTAGAAATGCCTAAATGGTACTGAACTAGTAAACATTTAACGTTTGCGTTGAGGCATCTAGAAGCAAGTTTCTACATTTCTAGTAGGATCAATGTTGTATACTCTGTACAAATGTTAGTATAAATAGTGATCATTTCAAATGTTTCGGTCTGAAGGAGCAATGAAAAATATTCGATTTACTTCTCTTTCCATTTAGTTCGATGATGCACGCGACAAAACATTCTGCTTTACTTTCAGTCAAATTACTAAGCATTGACATTATAAAAACACAAGCTAATTTTCAGTGTAAAGAAAAAAAAAAAGTAGTAATACTCTAATATAAGTAATCACAATTACAATTAGCAAATAAACCATCACTTTACTTTCTCCTTTTTCTGCTAATTCCATTGCTAGCATAAAACTTACTTCTAAAGCCAATGCGAACAACTATAAATCGTGTATATAAAACCACTAATTTATTTAATTAATTTGATTTTCTTCTTCAGCTAATTCCATACAAAAACCAGCATAATCGTCAGTACAAATTATTCATCATAGAACAGTCAACTATTATCGATGCAAGTGGCTTAGTTGAAACATTTCCAATCCTAAAGCTGAAACTGAAAAGGACAACATAAAAGTCGGAAAACAATACAAGCAACATCAACAATTATTTTAGCTGAAGAGAACTCACTGTGCATAAACAAGTGTGCAATCGGCGGCCTGCAACAAAAGCAGCGCCTCTCCAGGCGGCGAGCAGGAATACCATTTATTTATCAATAACTCAATTGCAACAAATAAATCTCAGAGACGAGAACAGAGATTTGCCCCTGCTGCTAAATTTGGGGGGAAATAGAAACAAGGAAAGGTAGAAGAAGGTAAATTAAACAAAAAATGAGTATCAATTTTGGTGGACTCGATGGGCCGGCCCAATATTGCTAATTGTCTGTTTATATTGGTTAACTTATCATAGAAAATAAAGAGAAAAAAAAAAAAGAAAAAAAGTTTGCTTAAGTATTTGCTTATTGATGTAAAAAATTGTGACTATTGGGTTCAAATTCATAAATGTCACATGCATGTAATTAACATTAACATCACAAAATCCGATATTCACAGATAAAGATTCAATTTTTATTTGAAAAATGCATTAAGTAAAATCTTATCAATCATTTCATCAAGCAATTTTCAAGCTTACGCACTGATATACTACTATTTCTATCAGCATTAAAAGTATAAGTTGACTGACCAATTATAATTATATATAATATAGCTAAAGTTAGTGTACAAATATAGTTATCACATGAACCAGAGACAACTTTGGATCTTTAACACTATCAAGATGATACACTCCATATTTTAGGGACTTTGTTATCAAAGTAACAAAATATAAAAGAAAAATAAAATAATTGTGATGGAACACTCAAATAAATTAAAAATATAAAAGAAAAATAATATATTTGGGATGAAATATATACTCAAACAAATGAATTGTGAGATGAAGATTTTATTAGCTCTATATTATACTGCTAGCTAATTCAAGGTTTATAAGATGATCATCTATGTATGAAAAACCTTTCAACTCTTTAACATAGATTGTTTTTAAGGATGGATAACCTACAATTCTACTTTCTAATAGTAGAACACTGCAACTGCAAAATCTCATATCAAAGTCCTCATATACGAAGTTACTAAATCCTTCGACAGTTTTCCTAATCTGGTCAATTAGTGTTTGATCGTATAACATTGCACACCTCTCCGATCTACACAAATACTATAATGTTAAAATAACATGTGTACTACTATTTATCTGCCTTCTCCCATTAAAATATGTCAACGTAGGAGTATTTTATTTATGTGCTTGCTGCGACCAATGAACGACGAGATTATATATAAGTGACAAGCCTAAAGCCATAAACAGTACTAATCGACTGTTTCACATAGAAAGTTGGCATTAATTCTTTTCACGCCGATTTCTCGAGCTCTGAAACCTACTACTACTAAAAGTCCCAACTTTAATAATCATTTTAGTCATTCATCCATCTTTTTTAACACAAAAACAGCAGATCCAAGAAGCTCATTTTCTGCAAAATCAAATCAAATCAAATCCCCCTCGTGGAACTGCATCACGCTCTCATTCTCCACAATGTCAAAGCAAAGGTAATTTTAATTAGCTTCAATTTCTCATAAATATTTCAATCCATGCATAACCTAATCCCCAAATTTCCATCAGATTGGAGGGGAAGGTCGCTCTCATCACCGGCGCCGCCAGCGGCATCGGCGCCGAAGCCGCGCGCCTCTTCGTCGAGCACGGCGCCTCCGTCGTCGTCGCCGACATCCAGGACGAGCTCGCCTCCGAGCTCATCGCCTCGATGAGCTCGGAAAGGGCGAGCTACCGCCGCTGCGACGTCCGCGACGAGGCGCAGGTGGCCGCCGCCGTCGCGTACGCCGTGGAGCGGTACGGTGGGCTCGACGTCCTCTTCAGCAACGCCGGGGCCCTCGGGCCGATCTCGAGCATCCTGGACCTGGACGTCGCCGCGATGGACGGCGTCCTCGCGACGAACGTGCGCGGCGTGGCGGCCACGATCAAGCACGCGGCGCGGTCGATGGTGGCGCGGCGCGTGAGGGGGTCGATCATCTGCACTGCCAGCGTGGCGGCGTGCGTGGGAGGGAGCGGGCCCCACGCGTACTCGGCCGCGAAGAGCGCGGTGGTAGGGCTGGCGAGGTCGGCGTGCGGGGAGCTCGGGAGGCACGGGATCAGGGTCAACTGCATCTCGCCGTTCGGGGTCGCCACGCCGATGGTGTGCGCCGCGTACGGGGCGGAGCCCGGGGACATCGAGGCAAACAGTTGCGCGGTGGCGAACCTCAAGGGGATTGTGCTCAAGGCCAGGCACATCGCCGAGGCAGCGCTGTTCCTAGCCTCGGACGAGTCCGCCTACATCAGTGGCCAGAACCTGGCCGTTGACGGAGGATTTGCGGTGGTGAACCACAGTTACTCTTCTGCGTCATTTTGATCAAAGTTCGGATCAGATATTTGGCCTCAGGCATTACCTATTATCGACCATTTTGGTATTTTGACACGCTATATTTATTTTCTTTTTTTTTTAATATAATGGAATTTTAAGATAATGCATGCATGTGCTGCTTTTCCTGGTAATACGCGAGTTATGTGAGTTGAGTTGAATTTTGAATTGAGCTCTAATTCAATGAACTGTAATGGTCAACGCCTCGACTCGACCCAAAGTTTGTTTTTAAATTACGAATATTTTATTGAAACCTGCCATTATGGTATCTCTGACAATCATAACTCTCTGACGTTTGAAATAGAGCACTAGTACTCCCTCCATCTCAAGTGAAACTATACTTTTCATGGACAGCACAAAAAATTTATGTAATTTTATTTTATATATAAAATAAAGAAAGTAAAATAAGAGAAAAATAATATAAAGAGAAAGATATTTTCCTTTTTAGCAAATGAGTCATCTTGGTTGGGACAAACTAAAAAAGAAAATAAATCATCTTTAATAGAACGAATGGAGTATTTGATATTTTGATTTGGTATTCTATTTTATGGTGCCATACTACCATGTAAACACTAATATTGTTTATTTTAGGTATCTTGTTGAGATTTACGAACAAAATAATGGATTATGGTCATGATGATTTTATATTAATTAGTTCAGTTTAGGAAAGTCGAAAATAAGTACATATGCGCTTACTCATTTTTTAAAAAATGACAGTAATTTATGATGTTGGAGAGTAAATTTTTACAAAAATTGATAAATTGAAAATCCAATCACTGACTTTTATGTAGGGTTGGTATTACACTGACTTTTCATGCCGTCTACCACTTCGAATTATTGCGAGATGAAGTATTGTGGAAACTTTACATTTTATTTTAGTTGGCGTGAAAAATGTTTACATAGACTCAACAGTGCAGTAGTCGTTAAGAGTACGTAGTAAAAAGAGAGAAAAATGCATACACAAATAGATTTTAATTTGGAAATTGAAAAAGTAAATCTCACATGTATAGTAATAAGGACATTTGCAACTCAAGGATGTTTGCAACTCGGTGTTTATACACGACTTATATGCTGAACTTTGACCAAATTTTGGACGCCAAAATTCTAGCAATGACATCTAACAGCGGAAGCCCAATGAGGCACTGAAGATACTGCATTGTAACGGACAATAGTTGCAAACAGAGACTGATAACAAGTGATTATGCAAAGATAAGCAGGGAGATTTGGAAAGACGGGGGAGAAGGAGCTAGGAGTTCAGAGAATATTGTAAATCTTAATAACTCAAGACTCCTTCATTATGGTTTTGCTTATACAACCATAGCAACCCAACATTATCTAGTTAGACACAGGCCATCCTTTTGAGAATGATGGATACAGAAATTAACCCCACATTATTCATTGAATCAACATGAGATTGCCCAATCAACCATATCCTATTCCCAGCAGTGACTTGTTTCGGGCTTATCTACTTCAGACCTACGAAGTAGCTCCTACAATGTCTTCCAATGGGCTATTCAGGCTAGTTGTATCAAATGGTAATTACACAAATACAATAAATATGATTAAAAATAATGTGCTTCACAAGATATGATATACTTTACCACCATGGGAACCTCTCTATGGTAAGAAAGTTTATCAAACTTAACGCGTTCAACTATATAATATAGGAGTATGTTACTAATTTTAGGGCGAAATCATATATTTTCTAGATTTATAGTATTATTCTAAGTGGATGAAGAGTGTAACGCTAAAAGAATCGGCAAAATATGCTGAATTCAACATATCAATTATTAAACCTAAACAAAACACAAGGCAAAAATTCCCAGAGAAATCACAACCAAGAGTAAACCAAACTCAAAAACTTGAACTTTCAGTAACATAACATTACTTAATCCAAAATTCAAAATACCAGCAAGCTAGATTTAAAATTGTCAAAATTATAGAAATCAAATCGTTCAGATACGACGATTCAACATATAGCAAACATCTCACTGATATCGCATTAGCAAAGAAGAAAGTCAATCACCACCGGCCTTATTGTAGACATAGGTCAATCCACACTTACCACAGTAGTGCCTATCAAAGTGATTCGCCATGAAAGTTCCCGCGCCGCACTCGGCGTTGGGGCACTCCTTCCTCAGCCTCTGCACCTTGCCGGAGTCATCCACCTTGTAGAACTGGAGCACGGCGAGCTTCACCTTCTTATGCTTGTGCTTGATCTTCTTCGGCTTGGTGTAGGTCTTCTTCTTGCGCTTCTTCGCGCCACCGCGGAGGCGGAGGAC
>JAOWBI010000229.1:1306974-1317583 GCA_028566235.1 Salvia elegans | reverse complement strand
GAACAAAAACCCGAATGCACACCCCTATTAGCCTGCATATAATACTTAACTTTTATTTATTACACACTTAAACACTTTCTTTAAACATGTGCCCGACTCAACCAGGACTCCTAAAGCAGGACGGAGGGAGTATAAGCTAAAAGGTTTTCAATACAACCTAGTAGGAATATGTTGTACTAATATTCTTCTTTTGCACTTATTTTATGTTTAAGCCTTTGTTTTTTTTTTTGTTTAAGCCTTTTTTTTGTAATTCAAATTCTAGTAGTATGATATCATCCCAAAATTTTTGTTGGAATGATTTTTTAAGCTGACATCATACTAAAAACTAGTAATAACTCAGAATAAGAGAATGGTAAAATAAGATTATTGATTACAGCATACAGTTGATTTTTATATTTGAATAGTATTCATCATGGATGCTAAATTATATTGGAAATATTTTAGCTGCCATGAGCTGTTTTTTGAATTATAAATAAGTATTGAACTTAAAAGTATATAGATTTAAGAGTATATCCTACCAAAATCTGAAATTACAAATATCTTAAAAATAAAAGTTAAGTATTATATGCAGGCTAATAGGGGTGTGCATTCGGGTTTTTGTTCGGTTTTTTTCTCAAACCGATCCGAAACCGAAAAACCGAATTTAGGTTAAAATCAAAACCGAAACCGAAAACCCCAAAAACTGAAATCCGAAAAACTGAAAACTGAATTTAAAAAACTGATCTAAAACCGAAAAACCGAAATGATGTAAAACCTAAAAACCAAATTGCAATCATACAATTTTACACAACATTTATCAAAGAAATAATCAATTTTACACAACATTTGTTTAACTGAAATGATGAAATCATAGCATTTTACATTACTGTGAAAATACAATTCCTAATTTCCTATCAAACAACAATCATACAATTTTACATTACAATTAACATTCAATTTCATCAAATACAGAAACATAAATACATAAAAAAAAATTATATCAGATATGAGTTTATCTTCTTCTCGAGGCGTGTCGTGGATGAGTGTAAGGCTGGAGACGATGGCATGAATCTAGAGCTGAAGGCGTGGAGGAGCGACGGCGTGGAGGGGTGACAGCGTGGGTGGAAGGGTGGAGGAGCGACGGGCTGGAGCTGTCGTGGGTCTTCCGAAGGTGACGGCGACCGGCGTGGATGGCTGGATGCTGGAGGGCGGGTGGACAGCACAACTGGTGGCGGTTTGGAGTGGAGGTGGAGAGATTAGGTTTAGAGAATAGAGGAGGCGCAAGCGTGAGTGACAGCAGTGTTAGTTTTTAGGATTTTATATTTAGTTACAATTAAATAATATATGAAGTATAATATTATATTAAAATAAATTCGGTTATTCGTTTTTTATTCCTCTGAACCGAACCGAAAAACCATAATTTTTGAATTTTCAAAACCGAACCGCACTGAAAAACCAAAAAAATCGAACCAAATTTTGAAATTTTGGTTTGGTTCGGTTCGGATATTCGGTTTTCGGTTTTTTTGCTCACCCCTACAGGCTAATATATGCCGAGAGCATTGAACTTGTATGGAAATGGTCCCGTCTGGTGCAGAGCACGGCCGACTGTTTTACAGAACACAATAGGGGATCCTTGACCTAATTCGACTATTTTTAGTGTGGAAAAGGACATTCTGGTGTGGTTATTGTAATGATTAAGTGCTCAGTTTTAGAATAGTTGAGAATGGGGCTGCTTATTGAGGTTTAGCAATTGTCTTAGTAGATTTGCTGAACTTATAATGTATCAGTAAGGATGAAAAGAAAATTTGTAGAATTAGAACTTCAGCCCTATTACAACTTATGATTTAAAAGAATACTGCAACCTGTGTTTTTAGTGTTGCTTTAACTGACATGCAGCACTGAGCACTTGTATTAGAATATGCTAACATACCTTTACTGCAGTGTGAAGATAATGTTGGGACCTGCACCGCACACGCAACTGGATGCTGATCTAGCTGCTGGAATGGGCAAGCCAGACAATGGCCCCAAGTTAATGGCAATGTAAACTTATTCCTGTGTTTTTTTATGTCCCTGAAGTATGTCCCTGAAGTTTATGTTTGTACGAATTCTTGGCTCCCTGCCTTCACCCCCTTGTTTTATTACAATGATACAACTAGTGGCATAGGAGTTAGGCTGAGAATTCTATTTTTGATCGTATTTTTGTCTAAGAGATACAAGAATCTTAATTTTTAGAGAATATAGATCCATAATAATTTGAAATTTCCGGAAATTCAATTCTGAAAATCCCAAGTCTTGTGTAACTAAAGTGAAGCGGAAAAATCAGAAAATTTTTAAATATACCTGTAAGTATTTAATATAAGTCAGATTTTTTTTATATATGGTTTGAAAAGAACAATCTTAAAATCCAAAATTTGAAGGACAATGTCTGATACGAAAAATTCGAAAAGCTTATGTTTTTCAACGGTCCAAGTCAGTTAGCTCTTGGCTTACACTCCATTTCGTGGTAGTGGAGGGTTGGTGGTGTTTTTTTTAGCACACAATTTTTTTAAAATTGTGTTAAGTGAGTTACGTAAAAGAAGAATAAAGTAGGAAATTAAAAAAATAAAGAGAGAAATGAAGTAAGACTACCTCGACTTTTACTAAAAGGAAAACATACTAAAATGACAAAATGACTCAAATAGTTTGGAATAGAGGGAGTAATAGATTTATAACACAAGTTAGCCATGATGATTTCTGTACTATGCAGACCGTGAGTATTCTTTTAAGGAGTTGTTTTGATTGTTTTCTGTTGAGGTTCCTGTTTCCAGCACAAACCCACAACAATGTCATTATCCAATTCCAAATCATAAAACCATATCCTCCACATATTTTGCAGTGGTGTAACCAAGCATCACCAACAGTCCAGCACCAAAGTGTTGGGTTATGAGAGAGGCAGGTCGATTAATGTTTTCATTGAAGGCCACATTTGTAAGAGCAGTTTAAGGCTATAATTAGATAATAATCCACAATATATAAACAAAACAAGGCTACATACACATCGCTCAGTGCGCAGAAGTGGAACCATTCCCCAATCTCTGCAGCTGTATCATCCGCGCATACACCCCCTCCGGGCAGTTCTTCAACAGATGCGAATGCGACCCCTGCTCCGCCACCTTCCCGTCATCCAGCACCGCTATCACATGCGCGCTTCTGATCGTCGACAGCCTATGCGCCACCACAATCGTCGTCTTCCCTCCACACGCCCGCTCCAATGCCTCTTGTATGCACCTCTCCGACTCCGCATCTAGTGCACTCGTCGCCTCGTCCAGCAGCATCACCTCCGCCTTCCTCAGGAACGCCCGAGCCAGGGCCACTCGCTGCTTCTGCCCCCCCGACAGCTGCACCCCTCTCTCCCCAGCATACGTCTTGTACCCCTCTGGCAACGACGATATGAACTTGTGCGCATTCGCCAGCGTTGCTGCCTCTATTATTTCTGCCTCCGTTGCTGCTTCGTGCCCGTAGGCGATGTTCTCGTAGATCGTTGCACCAAAGAGGCATGGCTCTTGCGGCACCACAGCAATGTGTCTCCTCAACGACTTTAGATTATACTTCCTTATATCCTTCCCATCGATCATCACGCGGCCGGACGAAGGCTCATAGAATCTCTGTATCAGGGCGATCACTGAGCTCTTCCCACAGCCACTCGGGCCGACAAGGGCCAAGGTCTTCCCTGCCCGAGCACGGAGGTTCAGGTCGCGGAAGACTGACACATCGGGCCTCACAGGGTATGCGAAGTCCACGTGCTTGAATTCAACCTCGCCACGGAGCTTATCAGGGACAGTGATGGCGTCTTGGTCGTCTGGTTCTATCTCGGTCTTGCGGTCTAGGAGCTCAAACACGGACCGCATTGCGCGGCCTCCCTTGATGAAGTCGGGGGCGAGGGTGAGCGTCTCTGCAGCGCCGTTGGCGGAGACCATCAGCACCATAAAGACGCGTATCGTCTTCGAGAAGTCAGAGATGCCGTGCTTCACCAGCCAAGAAGCGTACCATAGGCCTAACGCGTAGGAAGCGTAGAGCAAGAACTGAGCAATGCCATAGCCACTGCCAGCTATCTGCCCCTTCCAAAAGCAACGCCTTAGGGGAGTGTTGAGGCTCAAGCTGAATAGGCCGACGATCTTCTCTTCCGAATTGAACGCTGCAACGGTTCTCAAATTCGCTACAGCCTCCCCGGCCAGCTGCGTCGCCTTAGCGTGTGAAGCTTCCAAGTCGCCGGAGAATCCATTCATGAACATTTTCTGTTCAACCCCCAAAAAACTAAAAGTTAGTAATGTTTTTGTTGCTAATGTATGACTTTTAACTATGACTAAATCTACTTTTACCTGTAAAACAGTTGCTGCAACGACGATGGGGAAGACAGCAACAAGGACGAGGGCAAGGCGCCACTGCAACACGAAGCCAGCAGTGCAGGCAACAAGCATGAGAGCAGAATTCTGCATTATAACAGAAATCCTGTCTCCAATTGCAGACCTAACATTGTTCGCATCCAGAGCTAGCCTAGCTGCAACTCTCGAGCTCTCGTTCTCTTCCTGATCGAACCACGCCATTTCGTTCTTCACGACTGCAGCCAGCATCTTCTCCCTAACACGTTTTGTCAAGTTCTCCCCGACTCTATCCCAGAAGTAATGCTGCATTGTGTTGAAAATGAGGGCAGCTGACGACACACCAATCAAGAGGTAGCAGTATTTTGCGATCTCCCTTATCATGTAGGCATGATTCGGGCTATAGTAGACGCTAAGAACAGCACTCAGCACATATGCAAAGAATGCACTGAGAGTGCCACAGACGACTGAGCCTATCGAGCCAAACAAGGCATAACTCCACTCGGGCGAATTCATCTTGGCAAGACGCAAGAATGAGCTTGCTTGCTCCTTAAACGCAAGCTTTTCATGGCGATAGTTAGGGTATCCAGCATCTAAGGAGAGGCTAAAGTCCGAGGTGGAGAAGTCTGACAGTCTTCTCGAGTAAGGCGATCTTCCGTAGGATGAATTTCTAGTGATTATCGGTGAGCTAACCGAGTTTCTTGCACTAGAAGGCCTGCAGAGGAATCAAACCGCATAAATACTAAATCTTAATTCAATCAAAACTTGACATATTAATACCTTGCACTGCTCTTCCTGGCATTATTGAGAGCCGCTTCATTAGCTGCTGCTTCTTGCATTCTGATTAGCTTGGCGTAGATGCCGCTTTCTCCCCTGGCTAAGAGCTCATCGTGAGTCCCGATTTCAGTGACACTGCCTTGCTGCAACACAGCAACAAGGTCAGATTTTCGGATGGTGGAGAGACGATGGGCGATAACTAGAGTAGTCCTTCCAATCATGAAACGGTCAAGGGCCTCTTGCACTAGCTTCTCCGACTCGGAATCTAATGCACTGGTTGCTTCATCCAAGAGCAAGATGGCTGGATTCTTCAGCATTGCCCTTGCAATAGCTATTCTCTGCTTCTGCCCGCCCGACAGCTGGACTCCTCTCTCCCCGACCTGCCACCATCCAAGTGCATCAAAACAAGAAGAGATAACTAGATTTTCTTATTAATGAAATTTTAACATTCTTGAATTAATTCTACTCTTAGTACTTCTTACTCAAAAAAAATATCTATTTCTTTCTCCTCGTGTTATCCTAGTTTAGTGGCATTAATTCTTTATCCTCTGGTTTGACCATTTCCCAAAAATTAGATAAATTCTAGAATGAATAGAAAGTAGAAACCCACCAATACTCTGCACATGCATTGTTACTGCAAGCCATGTTACCTTTTATTATTAATGCATGACCAAACATTTCCACACTTTTGACTTTAATAAAAAATGTTTAGGTTTGATTGTTGACCAAACAACCCCATTTAGTCCGCGGAAGTGTGTGAGATCCATGCCTTTTTTAATGCAGCATGTGAAGTTGATGAACATTTAAGGTGAAGTGAACATGGCGACGATTTCAGTAGAGGGCCCGAAAACAAAGTCTAGATATCTAACTAACGTGTTGTTAGGTCTCTCTCCAAATCAATCCAGCATTGATGAGTAGGTACACCATAAGCAATCATAATTGAAGTGCAAGCCAAAGATTAATGTGATATGCAAGAAAATCACAATCTAACCTGAGTGTCATAGCCATCTGGGAGCTTTGCAATGAATGAATGTGCGTTGGCAACTCGCGCAGCCTCTTCAATCTCGACTAAACTTGCATCCCCTCTGCCCAACAGTATGTTTTCTTTGATGGTTGTGGCAAACAGAGCAGGCTCTTGGCTCACCAGCCCAATCTGCTGCCTCAGCCATCTCACCTTCAACGTTGTTATGTCATGGCCGTCTAGCAGCACTTGCCCTGCCAAAAAAAAAAAAAAACCGCGATTATTAACCAACCCTTGATTGAAATAACAATGAGGAAGGATATGGGTTTGTGATCATCACCCGAGGAGGGATCATAGAATCTCTCGATGAGGGACACCACTGTGCTTTTACCCGAGCCACTGCTTCCGACCAGTGCTATCGTTTTCCCAGCGGAAACAGTGAGACAAAAATTGTTGAGTATTTGAGTTTCTGGCCTTGAAGGGTAGCAGAAGTCAACATTTTTGAGCTCCAATTTTCCGGTTACGGCTTCCAAATCCAGGCCGGATTCACTGTCTGAGACGACGCCCGGCTTGTGGTCTATCACTCGGAAGATTTTAGCAGCTGCAATTCTTGCCTTTGCAAATGCAGCCATGCTGGGAGCAGACTGCCCCAAAGCACTATGAAATTCAAGAAATGTATTAAGTCCTAAACAATATGAAATGGAAAAAAACAAAGAGTGCAGATAGGAGTAAAGAACATACAGGCCACCAATCATGACAGCAAACATGGTTGCAATTGCAAGACCTCCATTGGTGTAATGGCGCCTAACCAAGTAGCCTCCATACCAGAGCAGAAGGGCATAGCAGCAGAAAACAGTGAAATAAGTAGCTCCAAGTCCCAACCCTTTGGCCAATCCAATCTTGTATCCGAGCCTCTGAGCAACCCTCAACGCTGCTGAATACGACTGCAACGCCCTCGACTCTCCCACGTATGCCAACACTGTCCGAATTTGAGCTATAGTCTGCAATATAATACTATTGGTCATTAGGCCAATCCAACCTTCATCATGGACTATAAATTAATCATGAAATTTTCACCTGTTCAGCGATGTTTCCTGCTTCTGACAGAGCATCCTGGCTCTTGGCGGAGAGCTTGGAGAGCGTGGTGGCGTGGATGCCACCGATCACAGCGATGAGGGGAACCACGGCGAGAGTGACAAGAGCTAGCTGCCACGCCGCGGTGAACCCCACCACAAATCCAGAAACAAATGTAGCCATGTAGTGCAAGAAATTCCCCAACTGCCCAATAAAACAACCACAAAATGCCGAATCAAGAACTGGACGACTAACTTTTTTTTACAGTCACACGCCGAAAAGATCCTTCTTTTTTTTTTATTTTTTTTTTTACCTTTTCACTGATGGCATCTTGGACCATGACGGCGTCGGTGTTGATTGCGAAAACAACATCGGATGTCCGAACCTCTGTGTCGAAGAATTGAATGTCTTGGTTCAAAGCCGCCTCCAAATACTTGATCCTCATTTTAGTGGACTGCCTCTCACCAGTCCACATCCAGCACGATATCTCTGCAATTTACCAATCTATTTTACTCCTATTTCAATAAAATGATAAAGATGGGAAATCTCACCTGCCCAAGAAGACGCCCATATCGCAGCTCCAACCACAAGAAAGTAAAAGGCATACTGAAAGCCAGCAAGAAAGGGGTAATGTAAGTATCATTTCTCGATATCTAGAAATTCAAAGTGAAAAAATCGGGCACCTTCAAAACTTGCTGCGTCATCTTATCAACATCGTCGGCATTGGAGCCGAAGGAATTAACGAGATCAGCAAAGAATCTAAGAAACAGAGGCAGCGAGCTGCCGTGGACAATCGCACCAACTGTACCGATTCCCATGAGAGCGTAATCTAATCCATCGGCGAAGCGGAAGAGCTCCTTGAGCGGAACCGGCGGAGGCGAGGCGGGCTTCTCCGGCTCGGCGGCGCTGCTGCCCTCAACCTCCATGGTGGTGATGTGGTTTTGTTTTGGAGAAGGAATGGCAGCAGCAGCAGGTGATGATGATGTAGGTGTGGTGTTTGGGGATTTAATAGAAATAGAGGGAGAGTTGGTGTCAGTTTGAGTTTGAGTTTGAGCTGACACCACAATTTCAACCCCTCTCCTTCTTTCACTCCATCTCCACTCCTCTTCTTCTCTCATTCTTTATTCTATTATTATTATTACTATTAATTCTCTCTCTCTTATTATTACGACTAGTTTTTTTTGGTTCAACGGTTGCAAATGTTGGGACAATTTTTCTCAATCGCTATTGAGATGGCTTTATTATTGGTGAAATGTAGGAGTTGTTTTTTACAGTGGTCAGGTAAAAATAGCAACGCACGCACAAGTGACATCAAATTGACAGATGATGGGGATGGTAAGGTGAGGCGATACAGAGAGATAGAATGAGGAGAGAGAGACTTTGGCTCCCGACAAAAAATACTGTATTTAAACTTGAGATTGGGTTTTTGACCAAAGACAGATTCCAAAGATGTGTGGATAAGCAAAATAGGGTACTATAATTTTGCTTAATTCATACTTTCACATTAGCAATAAATAAACTCAAATGGTAAGTAGGTGTAATTGCAGTTTTGACGGTGAATAATGTGAGGCTTCAGGTCCACGCTTTAGTGAAAATCCATCATCAAACTATTCCTTAATGTCTGTCTGTCTCCTATTAATCCGGCGCGCTTTACCCCTCTCCACCACCACATCATTTCTTTTTCCTTTACTTTTTCACACTCTTTTTGTAGTATTTCCTTTTTCATCATTTAACTATAGAGCAATTCCACTTGATTTAACTTTCTACGGTTGCCAGCAAACTTATTGAATACAACATTTTGTAGAGTAGTACCCTCGAAGTTTTTGCTTCGGTTATTACTAAGGGCATCCGCAACGGGTCATTCGCAATCCATTTTGGGGGATGAAATGGCATTAGAACATGCTCCGCATCTTGTGTGCCGAAGGTGAGTCACGCTGGCAGTAGTAGATCCAGGATCAAAAAATGGAGAGGGCGGAATTGCCACTATGCTTCATCCACGAAATTGGAAGAAAACGAAGGAGCGACCATGGAAAATATACGTTTGGACAAAGTTTCTTATTGTGTTTGTTCAACGAGCATATGATTACCATGTGAATTATCTACAAATAACTAAACCAAAAACTAGGTGTGCCATGTGCATTGCGAGCGAGAGCTTTTTGCAGAAAGGCCCATTGAGGATTACTTTGTCGAGGAGTCACTATAAGACCAAACATGATTAATTGGTTCGGCAAAGATGCTTCGAGTCGTCAAGCTCTGTTCAGTGGCTAACTACGCGGTCAGATCATCTTATGATTCCGCCACCAATGACATACTCTAACGAGATCTAGTTGAATACATTTGGGCAAACTTTGGCAACAACCAATTATATACTCCTTTTGTCCAAAAAAATAATTTTATTTGTGGGCGGTACATGTTTTAATGGGAAATTAGTAAAGTCAGAGAGAGGAGAATAAAAAGTTGGTAGAGTATGAGAGATAGGAGAAAAAGTGAGAATAGTATGAGCGAGAAAGTTTCCATTTAAGAAATTAGACTATTTTTCCTGTACATCCCAAAATAGCAAAATGAAACTATTTCCCGTGAACGGAGGAAGTATGTACATCGTTTTCAATCAAATGCAATTTTAGGATTTCAGTATATTTTATGACTTTTAATATAATAGTAGAATATAGTAGTAATTTTGACATTTTAATAAATTTCTTATTTTAATTAAACTATATATGATAATAAACTATTCCTCACAAGATAAAAGACAGATAAATGAGAAAAAGTAGGACCTAGAAATATCCAAGTAAATGAGAAGTGGGTTATGAGTTATGAGTGTTGTTTTATGTAAGGTGGTGAGACAGAAAGTTAACAGTGAAGAAACAGTTTAATGATGCAGTTATTGGATGACCTTACCTACGCTTCCTTTCAAGACTAAAGTTTATTCATTAAAAATCCAGAATTTTAAAAGTATGACGATACTAGGTTGAAAGATTCTAAAATTTCAATAACTGAAATACAGGGCAGATGTAATGGAATCCACTGATGCCGTGACAAAATTTAGTAATCCAGGTGCTGTAAATCCATGATTCATTATTAATTAATATTCTGCGATATTTTCCTTTCAACTAAAATCCTACGTACAAAATAATGGATAGAAGGTGGAAACGTGTGGTGTATGTATTAGATGACAAATTGGCTAAAGACGAAGAGTTATGGACAAAATTTAGTGGATACTTGATTGGATGTAGTACGTTCTTATTCCTCTCTCTCATCTGCAAAACATAATTATTAGTGGAACAATGCTTTCTTTTTAACTTATACAACACTCTTAGTACTTCTATAATACTACTCTCACCGTCCTAAAAAAATATACATTTTGAGTTTGACATGAGTTTTAATACAAAATTGGTAAAGTAAGAGAGAAGTAGAGAGAAAAAGTAGTTAAAGTATTGTTAGTGGGGAATGAGTCCCACCT
>JAOWBI010000229.1:956614-967280 GCA_028566235.1 Salvia elegans | reverse complement strand
ACTTGTCAATTTTTTAATGGTGTATTATGAAATGTAGTATACAATGCATGAGATGATCCCTTCCGAGTTTTACTAAATCAAAACAGCGCAGCGCCGCCGTGTTAACTTCTCCATTGTATTTCCAAACTTCTATTTTTCTTTGTTTTCAATTTTCTCAAGAAGCTCTCTTCTCTTCATTGTAATGATTTCACCTCCTACACTCTATTCCTCTAATTCTCTTCCTCATTTCTTCTCTATGAAGACTGAAGCAGCTATAGGGTGGGGTCGGAGCTGGAGCAGGCCTGGGTCGACGGCCGAATTTGGGAGCTTCTCGGAGGTACTCACGGACTGGCCGACCCCACCTGGGTCCGTCATTGTTACAAACTACAGTATGAATTTTTAGAAATATGAAAATCAAATTTTTTCTTCAACTTTTTAGATTATTATGACTATTTTTGTTTAAACTAGCAATATCCTAAAAGTCACCCATATTTCTTCACTAGAATCGTATATCCAAACATTCTCCCTAAAACATAAAAACTGTGAATTGGTACATTTAATTTAACTGAATTGTAGTAACATGTATTTTAAAAAAATTGTCTATAAAATTTTAAACTTTCATCAAATTCTAATTTTATATGCTACTCTTTAAATTTTACTGTAGATTGTTGCACCATTAATCTGTTAATGATTTTGGGTTTATTAAGAAATTTATTGGGAAAGCCCAACTAATATTCAAATTTATTGGGAAAGCCCAAATAATATTCCTAATTTTACACACATAATTGAAAACTAAATAACAGATCAACACCTTTCATAGAGAAGGCGCAGCAGCACCTCTCTCTCTCGCTTCTCCTTTTTGTACCACCGGAAAATGCCGTCGCGCGGTTGAGCAGAGACCGTCATCGACTGCTGCGGTGTGCCCTCATTCATTCCTTCTCCTTCACTATTCACGAAACCCGAAGATTTCAAAGCTTTGAGCTTTATCCACCAAATTCAGTTCTAGCAAAATTCCAAGGTAAGAAATTGATTCACCTTGCTTATTCCACCTCGCAGAGCTCTAAGTTGCGGGTTTATGGAAGAATCTAACTCCTAGTTTGAAGAATCTCACCCCAATTCTCTTGATTTGATGGATTTTTTGTTTTATTGGTTCGGATTTCGCATGTAATTAGTCTCTGGATTATAAAGTAGAATGAAATTGAATCCTAAGTTTGGTAATTGAAAAGAGGCCGAGAATAGTAGGGCTTGATGTGGATCGATTTTAGCTATTGAGGTTTTTTTTTATTACTTGCTCCTACATTTTACTTCAATACCACTGTATTTAATTGAATGAATGCCAATCCACATATCTAATGAGAAGTTTACGTATCTATACAAAATCTATCTTCAATACTACAGTATTTGATTATAATTGAACTATAAAGTGCTACTGCTGATTATTGTTCCCCTTTAACTACTTATAGTCCTAAGAGACGGAAAGCAGCCGGCATCCTAGTAACTTGTGAAATAAGAATAGAAGTTTGAGTAGTTTGTAGTGATGGAAAAAAGTTTAGTACCTTAAGGTGGATGATTTTACTTGATTATTTCAAGTTATCTAAAGAATTAATGGTCAATTGTAGAATGATTTGGTGTAAGAAATACCAAGTGAGTCACATCTATGATTAGGTATATATGACAAACTTTAATTATATTATGATGATATTAATGGTTGGAATATTTGTAAGTTGATCGCGCCCATCGAGAAGTAGCCAGGGAAAAGACAAGGTGTAGGGGTAAGCAATCACCTGATCGAGGAATTTTGAATGCACGAGGCAGGCTATTCTGCATTAATATTTAATTTCTTAATTAAGCTGATGTTGCTAGATATAAAATGAATATATAGAATAATAGTATGCTTGTTGTTGCGATTATGTGCTAATATTATTGTTGATTCAGCATTTCTCCGAAATTTCAAAACCTTCGGTAATACTCACTCCAATTTCTTTGATCATTTGACTTTCAATTGCCACATTTGTTGTACACTTCCTGCTCGTTATAGACTTTTGTCCTCTCCCTTCCAACAACTTCCTTATTTTTTGAATTGTTGTATTTGGATATTAATAACCAAAAAGCAATCATTACCTGATTCTTAAAATCACCAGCATTTTCCTTTGAAGTTAGTGAAGAGAGCTATTGTGTTTACTTTCCATTCTTGAAAAATTAACATGTTTCTTATTTTCAGGCAGCTGGAGTTTATGGTTCTTCAATCATCTCCCATATCCTACTCAAAGTTCTTGTCATTGCTCAGGCAAACCAAGTCCGTAAATGAAGGCCTCAAAATCCATGCCCAGATAGTCAAGCATGGATTATCCCATGATCCTAATCATCGTACCCATTTGATAAATTTTTATTCCAAGTCCAGAGCTTTTTCCCATGCCCGCAAACTGCTTGACGGAAATCCTGAACCGGATTTGGTTTCTTGGTCCTCGCTGATATCTGGGTATGCACAGAATGGCCTTGGCTCAAAGGCTACTTCGGCCTTCCACGAAATGCAGGCCTTGGGCGTTAAGGGGAACGAGTTCACCTTCCCAAGCGTGCTCAAGGCTTGTGCAAACACGAGCGATTTTGTGCTTGGGAAGCAGGTTCATGGAATTGTAGTAGTTGCTGGATTTGAGGCAGATGTTTTTGTGGCAAATACTTTAGTGCTCATGTATGCGAAATGTGGTAGTATTGTAGATTCCAGGAGGTTGTTTGAGGACATCCCGGATAGAAACGTCGTTTCTTGGAATGCTTTGTTGACATGTTATACTCAAAGCGATCTTTTTGGGAAAGCGATGGGATTATTTCAGGATATGATTGTGGGTGGCATAAGGCCCGATGAGTATAGTTTGTCAACTGTATTAAATGCCGCCACAGGTCTAGGGGATATTGGTCAAGGGAAGAAGATTCATGGCTATTTGATAAAGCTGGGGTACGAGAGTGATCCGTTCTCATTGAATGCACTAGTAGACATGTATGCAAAAGGAGGAGATCTAGTAGGTGCAAAAACTGTTTTTGGTAATGTGCCGGAACCTGATATTGTTTCTTGGAATGCTCTTATTGCTGGTTGTGTATCTCACGAACATCATGTTTGGGCATTGGAATTGTTAGATCGGATGAAAAGCTCTGGGGTGAACCCTAATATGTTCACCATGTCTAGTGCTCTTAGAGCTTGTGCAGCATTAGGTGTGAAGGAATTGGGTAAGCAGTTTCATGCTAAATTGATAAAGCTAGAGACTATGAGGGATCCCTTTGTGAGTGTTGGCCTCGTTGACATGTATAGTAAGTGTCGTTTGATGAAGTATGCCTTAACTGTTTATCGTTTGATGCCGGAAAAGGAATTGGTTGCAACAAATGCATTGATCTCTGGACTCTCACAGAATGGGGAGATCAGGGAAGCTCTTACCCTATTTCAAGAGATGCATAAGGAATGTATGGAATTTAACCATGCTACTTTACTAGCAGTGCTTAATGCTGTTGCTGACATTCAGGCTACTAGCATGTGCAAGCAAGTTCACACGCTTATTATGAAGTCTGGTTACGAAGCTGATAATTTCATTACGAACAGCCTTGTTGACTCATATGGGAAGTGTAGTCAGGTTAATGATGCAGCTAGAGTTTTTGAAGAATGCCCCAATGTGGATCTACCATCTTTTACATCAATAATGACGGCATATGCTCAACGGGGGCAAGGTGAAGAAGCTTTGAAACTCTATTTGAAGCTACCAGAAATGGATATCAAGCCAGATTCTTTCGTTTTCAGTTCTCTTCTCAATGCTTGTGCAAATTTATCAGCTTATGAGCAGGGGAAGCAAATTCATGTCCATGTCTTGAAAATGGGGTTTAACTCAGATGTCTTTGCTGGGAATTCCCTTGTCAACATGTATGCCAAATGTGGAAGTATCCAGGACGCTGGTTGCGCTTTGTCTGAGGTTCCGGAGAGAAGTGTTGTCTCCTGGTCCGCAATGATTGGTGGACTAGCACAACACGGCCTGGGTAAAGAGGCCCTCGATTTGTTCAATGACATGTTGAAAGATGGTACAGCTCCCAATCACGTAACATTAGTCAGTGTCCTCTCTGCCTGTAATCATGCTGGTCTAGTTGATGAAGCTCAACGGTATTTTGACACCATGAAGGAGAAATTTGGCATAGAACGAACGCAGGAGCACTATGCTTGCATGATTGATGTCCTTGGCCGAGCTGGTAAGTTGGATGAAGCAAAGGACCTCGTTAATAGCATGCCTTTTGAAACTAATGGCGCCATATGGGGGACACTTCTTGGAGCCGCCAGAATTCATAAGGATGTAGAGCTAGGACAACATGCTGCTGAGATGCTGTATATTCTTGAACCAGAAAAATCGAGTACACATACTCTCCTGGCTAATATTTATGCCTCAGCAGGATTATGGGACAACGTTGTTAAGGTGCGCAGATTAATGAAAGACAGGAAAGTGAAGAAGGAACCCGGGATGAGCTGGATGGAGGTGAAAGATAAGATACACACGTTTATTGTTGGAGACAGAAGCCATCCTAGAAGTGAAGAGATATATTTGAAACTTGAGGAGCTGGGGCATCTAATGGCCAAAGCGGGTTATGTTCCTTTGTTGGACACAGACCTCCATCGTGTTGAAAGTAAAGAAAAGGAGATTCTCCTCTCGTACCACAGTGAAAAGCTTGCTGTGGCTTTTGCACTGATAGCCACCCCGCACGGAGCTCCTATTAGGGTGAAAAAGAACCTTCGTATCTGTTTGGATTGCCATACATCGTTCAAGTACATCTCTAAGATAGTGTCGAGAGAGATCTTTGTTAGAGATATCAATCGTTTCCACCACTTCAGGGACGGATCTTGTTCCTGTGGGGATTATTGGTAGTGTGCTCTACCTGCAGCATGTGAGGATTCTCATTTTCTAAGTACTGTCCTTGAATTATCCAAATTGGGCTAAATTTGATTAATTTTTTCGCTAACATTACTTCTCTGTATTAGGATGGAGCAATTCAATGATGTGTTTGCTTCAGGAGAATGCTTCTAACCAGGAAATGAGTCGGCCTTTGTTTAATTCAGCTTTGTTACAGACTATTCAATCTGAAAATCCTTCTCGGTGGAGCTTGTGCAGGTACATGGCAACGTTGTGTGCTCAATGTTGATTATTGACAACGACCCTACCTAATCACTAAGCTCATTACACCGGCTCACCACAACAAATGTCTAAAATATTAATCCGAGCTATTTTTTCTGCCATGAAAAATAATGATTCAGTGAAACATTAATGATATCACTTTGGGTTGAATGCAGAGAGGCTGCTACCTTAGTGTTGTTTACTTAGGAAAGGATGGGGATATTCCAATTCTCACAATGAAGTATGTTTACATCCTCATATACACGTATCGTATCACCAACTTATCCTTGGTCTCATTGCCCGCCTGCGTGCAGATGCAGCTTCTCGAGCGTGGATAATTTCGTATCTGGTAAGTCCACTCAATCCACAATGCAAGGAGTATGCTAACACCTTGATCAAAGTATGAGTTCATCAAGTGCTGAGATTTAACAACTTGAGTATGATAGTAATTGGGTTGGGTATCAAATTGGGTGAGTTGATAATACCGAACTAGAGTATGCTAACACCTTGATCAAAGGGCTCGTCGAAGAGAATCAGCTCTCGGAAGAGGAAGCCTTGGCTTACATACAGATACTGGAAGTATCTTCCACACCTGTCATCTCAGCACAGTTAAATTCCTGACTAGAATTATGTGATTTTTGGCATTTGTGTGCAGCTTTTGTGATTGCCATAACATGAGTAGACTTGTAGATAGCATTAGATCATGGCAATTGTGATTATAGGTTAAGCTTTGTAATATTAGGTCAAGCTTTTTAGTTGCTGATTGCTATGGTGCAAGCTGTATAAAATATTTCTTAAATGTCTATGATAACTTGGGACACATTTGCTTCAAAATTCCATCTTTATTCACTTCCAATTCTATCAAACAAAAATGGTTTATCTTACCCGCTCTAACAGTGTGATAATTACAGAAAGAATAATTGTAACAAAGAAACACTATATATACATTGATGTGTATCAATTGAAATTAGAAGCATGTGCAAAATCCTTTTCTGTGCTAGAAATTCTAAACAACATAGCCAACACCTCCTTCATGTTAGGCCTAACATGTGGCGTCTCCGCCGTGCACCACAGCCCGATCCGAAGCAACTCCCCCATCTTGTCCGCTCCATCGACTAGACCAGATACGAGCAGAGCCACGGGCAGTGGTACGCCCTGTCGTCTCTGCCCGTCCCCCATCACCCGCTTGGCCCACTCGACTAGACACTCCTCGCCACCATCCACCGCCCGCCTCCCAGTGGCCAGCTCCATCACCAGCACACCGTAGCTATACACGTCCCCTTTTGTGGTTGCCTGCCACGTTTGCCCGTACTCGGGTGCAACATACCCCACGGTCCCTGCCACCATGGTGCTGACGTGGCTGCCACCTGCGTCCACGACCCGTGCCAGCCCGAAGTCGGTCACCCGAGCCTTCCCGTCCTTGTCTAGTAGCACATTGCTGGCCTTGACGTCCCGGTGCACGATGCTCGGGTAGCACTCGTGGTGCAGGAACATGAGCGCCCGCGCCACGTCTATGGCGACCTCGAGACGCCTCCTCCAGTTTAGGCCGATCCGGTCGGTGATGTGATCCTCCAGGCTACCCCCTTCCATGTACTCGTACACGAGCAGCTTTTCCGACCCGTTCAGACACCAACCGTAGAGCGTGACTAGGTTCGGATGAGGCCAACCGTTACCGCTCAACATCTCCATCTCAGCTCTGAACTCCCTCTCTCCCTCCACGCCTTCCGACTGCAGCTTCTTCACCGCCACCTCCCTGCCGTCAGGCAGCACGCCTCGGTAAACCGTGCCAGAGCCTCCCCGGCCTATAATCCTCTCATCTGAGAAGCTCCTAGTAGCCCTCAAGATATCCGAGTGCGTGAAGGCTGTTTTGTCCAAACGAATGACCTTGATCGTGTCCGACCTCCATGGCGAAGACGAGCTTGAGCCCGACATGCCTTTCGACTCCTCCAAGAGATATCCTCTCGACTCGATAGGGATCTTCTTAACAAGCAAGCACACTATAAGTGTCAATATCCCACAAACTAATACTGCAAGAATCAAGGCCAAAACTACTAAAAACACATTTATTCCTCTTGGCTCATCCTTCCTCCCACCCTTACTCCTCCTGGGGACCGCCCCATTCGTCTCGTTGCTGATGAATGGTGGCAGCCGGAGGAGGGGGTCCCCGAGAAACGCCCACTTATCAAACGTCGCCAGCTGTCCAATCGCGGGAACAGAGCCGGATATATATGGATTGTAAGAAATGTTGAACTTGGTCAGATCACTCAAGTTGTCCAAACTACCTGGAAACTGACCTGAGAAGTTGTTGCACGACAAATCGAGATTCTGCAAGCACTTGAGGTTGCCTATCTCCGGCGGTATCTCACCGGAGAAGGCATTCCGCGTGACATTCAGCACCACCAACGGCATCCTCTCCAACTCCGAAGGCAGCTCACCGCTGAACCGGTTCATACCAAAGTGCAACATACTGAAACTCAACATGTCCCCAATCTCCGCCGGAATTTCGCCGGAAAACTCATTTCCACCGAGCTGGACATAGCCTGAAATCTGCATCGTCCGAACGTTTGATCCCGGGGAGCACACCGAAAACAGACCGTACCCTTTGAGAATCCTATCCCACAAAATCCTACATTTCTTCCTCGTGAGAAGGTCGTAGACGAAGCTGAAAGGCGGATAATCCGCCGGAATCCACCTCTTCATCGCGGTGCACTCGCCTGATCCAGCCGGCATCTCGTCGCTGTCGCGACGATTCAGCATGAACGTCGGCGTGACATCTCTACCAATTCTCGTTAATTCAACCGGCAACGCCCCGGAAAACTTGTTGTTAGCCAAATTCAGCCATAGCAAGCTGCTGCAGCTTCCTAACTCCGGCGGGATCTCGCCGGAGAACGAATTATTCGCGAGCATCAGCCACATGAGCGATCTAAGGTTGCCGAATGTGTTAGGTATGGATCCGTTGAGGCTATTGAAGGAAAGATCAAGTGCTTGAATTCCAGAGAGGTTTCCATATTCGGAAGGTATGCCGCCGGTGAAGCCGTTGTAGGCGAGTATGAGGTATTTCAAGCTCGCCATCTGCGAAATCTCCACCGGCAACTGGCCGGAGAAGTTATTGTAGCTTAAATCCAATCTAACAATGTTTGGAAGCTGAAGAACACCGGAGGTATGAATTCCACCTACATATGAATTCTTATGAAGTAGAAGAAATTTGACCTGCTTCAATCGGCCGAAAATATCCTGAATTTCGCCGCCGAAGCTGTTTCTGCTCAAATCAAGGAATTTCAAATTGCTTAAACCTACTAAACTTTCTGGAATCTCTTTTGAAAAGTTGTTTCCCCCCAAATATAATGCCCTAATTTTAGGCAAAAACCCAATCTCCTTAGGGATTAGTCCATTGAAACTGTTCCCCCACAAAGTCAGCATCTCCAAATCCTTACAATTGGAAATTTGAGATGGGAACCCTCCAGTGAAGAAATTCTCCGACAAATCCAACGACCTCAAGCTGCAATTTGGGGAAAAAATCGAGGCGGAAACTTCGCCGGAGAATCGATTTTGTGACAACGAGACTTCCTCCATCCGATCAAATGCAGACCATATGTCTCCCTCCAACTGATTCGAGCTGAGATCGAGAAACTTCAAATTCCGGCAATTCACAAAGATGTCTCCCACCTCTCCGGTGAAGTTATTGCTAGAGATATTCGCTACGAATAAGCTTGTGCAATTTTCCGGTATGGTGAGGTGGATAGCCACCTGAATTCTGTTCTGCGACAGATCGAGAATCTCCAGATTGTCAAGGCCGGTGAGGTTGACCTCGCCGTAGATGATATTGTGCGATAAATTGAGAAATTTGAGGCTCCTGCAGCGGCCAAGGTCGTCGGGGATCATGCCGCCGATGGTGTTCGATGAAAGGTCCAGGTGAGAGAGCTCGGTGAAGGTGGAGAAGTTCGCGAAGAGCTCTCCGGCGACGTTGCAGCCGGAGAGGTCGATTTTACTCACGCGGTTTGTGGAGTTATCGCACGTGATCCCCGGCCACGCGCACGTGTCGCTGTCGCTATTCCATTCTGTGTATTTGCCGCGATTTTCGGCGACGGGGTTTTGGGATTTGAGGAATTTTTGAAGCTGGAGAAGGATTTCTGTGTCTCTCTCTAGCGATGATGATTGGCCAATCACGAGCTCTCCTGTTTTGATTTTCCGACAAAAGTGAAATGAAAATTATTAGTTTCGGAGTTTGGTGTAATAAATGCAGTCAACTCCGACAATCAATCATCTTCGAAACTGTCAAACTCCAATAAGCAATCACATTTTGCAGAATTTTGGTGAATTGAAAAATGAGGAAGTGAGAAATACCTGTAAAGAGGAGGAAGAAGAGGAGAGAGGCGGCGGCGGCGCGGAGGAGGTGATAGGATTCGTCTTCTGACATGATCAGTTAGCTCTGCTAGATTTGTTTGGGATTCTGAGCTAATTGTCAGAAAACGGTTGTTGGGATTTCATGTTCTTGAAGAATAAAACGAATTTTAAAATGTGGAATTTCGAAGAAATTTAATGGGGGTTTTGTTTTCCCCGGTCAAATGTTTAGTGTTGAAGTAATACTGTATTGATGTGAATCACACTATGCTTTTGTTTTATTTAAAGAAGATTTGGAGTGAAAGGTATTAAATGATTGTTGAACAGTGTATTTAATTGTTGTCTGTAGTGTGTGTTTAGTTTTCTTGTGTGGGAATGTGAGGGCAAAGCCGGCCACTTTAGTTGACCAGATTTTTCTATGTTCTTACCGGTTATGTCACAATCCAAACGTACTCCTAATTTGTTTTTCTTTTCTTTTCTTTATCTAAAAAGGAAAGCAAAAGTTAAAAGACTTAATAAGACAAGTATCCTCTAGCAGTAAACCATTGCAAAAGCCAATGAAAACCAAGCCCATCAAAATCATAACGTCACACATAGATTCACCCTATAGTTGTAACAAAAGCAAGCAAGCGAAGGAAATAGCAAATCACCTTAGACCATAGTAGTAGTAGGCAAGATTTCTAACTTTTTCCTTCCCATCGTCTTAGACTTTAAGCAAATTCTCGCAAACTTGATTAAGGGACTCCATCCTTTAATCCATGAGACCACAAGCCAACGGTGGATGTATTTAGATATTTTGAGTCATGTTTCAAGTTCTTTTTAGAAGAGTTTATTTTCTAATCACTACTAACTGTCAACCTATCTACTAATTAATCTCTTATTGACTCTGCATAATTTCCTATAAGTAGCCGGAATAGTTGAGTGGTTACCAAATCTTTAAATATTGGCATGTTTTGAGTCCCAACAATACCTATAAATAAATTAAGGTACATTGTAGGCGACAATGCAAATGATTAGTACTAGTAAACACTTCATATAATTTTGCTTGAACTCTAATTAATATATACCTACCAAATACGTAAAATTTATGTCCTCCCAAAAAAGAGAGACAAAATAAAAGAAAAGAAAAAGGTTGTTGGGTTATGAACATGCTAAATTAAACTAATTAATTAAGTTTTCATACATAAATAATATCGCACGTGAGTAAAATT
>JAOWBI010000229.1:777751-788173 GCA_028566235.1 Salvia elegans | reverse complement strand
ATAATAATCAGCCTAATTAAGTGATTTAACTTTTATTCAATATCTCATGTTTCTTCTTCGATAAATATCGTATTCACTGAAACTACGAAAGTTCGCCAAAAGCAGGAAGAAATGAATAAGGCTAAATAAAAAATTGTAGTAAAATAATGAGTTTGAATATGCAGTTGTTTATTTCTTAGTTTTTCCAATAAATAAAACAATTCAAGTACTATATAGTCTTCCTCAAAATAAATTATAAGGCATTAATCTCTCTACTTTGCACTTATGATACAATTAGGTATGTAAAGTAATTACAAAAAATATAATAGTGGACTAATAGTATGAAATTACTGTTGTATATGTCTTTTCTTTGTTTTTTTAATAAATAAAATTAACTATATATTCAAATGAAAGTCGATTAGGATTTTAGTGTCTCCACTAGTATTTCATTACAGTCTCGAAAGTTATAATGTTAAAAATATGACAATCAAATGTTAAATGTATTTAATCGAGTTCTAGATGACGATATGAACTTACAAAGCAAAGATAGAATGATATTTGGATGATATCATCAGATAACATTTGTGATCTTAAATTATTTTTATCCGTAAATTTTAAGACTGAGAAAATTTTAATAATACCATTAACAATAAATGCGGCACATCAATTCTCCATCCTATCATATGTCAATTTTAGATTTTTCTATTTCTAAAATCTTTAATATATCAAATGATATTTCAATTCACATAACAAAAATAAATATTTAGTTAGAATAAGTGGTTGAGATACTATGATTTGAAATGGATCACAAATGGTCAAATTGATATAATTAAAAAGTAATATGCATCAAGACTATTTTATAACACGATTATATTACACTACAAAATATAATTTTTAAGCAATCACAAGAGATCTGAAAATTTTGTCCACATTTTTAGTCAATTAGTTAATTTGATTTCATGTAAGATTTGGCAACCATACCAACAAGGACAAAGAGATAAATTTTACTTAAATAAAGTATATAGTCTGAATTATATTTCACAGATAACTTTTTAAAATGGAAACACGTGGACCTATTTGAGTCTAGTGAAACATGTCCTATTTCCTTCATTATAACATGCCGTATAAGAAATAATGAGTAACACCGCCACCAATTAAACCATCCTAATATCCTATCATATCCAAGCATTAAACTGGCTTATCACGAAATAATTAGAACTATTCCGCTTAGCCAAACAGGTCCTTATCCTCAACTTTAATTTTCTACTACTAAGTAATACAGTAATTAAATAAATTTCCAGCGCTACATTGTACGGCCATCACGTTTCACAAAGTCTTTTTTCATCATCGTATATAAAAAGCGCTAATTCTTCCACCATTTCACTCAATCCAAATCCATTTCCATTTTAGAGAGAGAGAAATGTCGCAGAGCAGCTTGTCGCCGTCGTCCGCCGCCGAGATCATGCTGTTTGGTGTTAGAGTGAGAGTTGATCCGATGAGGAAGAGCGTCAGTATGAATAATCTGTCTGAGTACGAGCCGGTTGTGAACGAGGAGCCCAAGGATGTGGCGGATGCCGCCTCCGGCTACGCCTCCGCCGATGACGCCGTGCCTCAGCGTTCCGGCGGGAATCGCGAGCGTAAGCGAGGTTAGATCTCTGATCATCATGTGATTTTGAATTTATTGAGTGTTTTTGTTGACTCTGAGATTGCTTGTTTGTTTCTGATCATTGAAAATGATAATGGATTCAATTGATAATCAGAGGTCAATTTGTAAAACTACGGTAAATATCTAGTTAATCTAGGTAAATGAGAATCGATAGGAAATGGAGATGGTGAAACATGAATTTTGTGCTGAGGAGAGAGAAATGTGTTTTTGCTTATATAATTGTGACGTTTTCGTTGATTTTGCTCGATTTGGACTTGTTTTCAGGAATTCCATGGACGGAGGATGAACACAAGCTATTCCTCCTTGGATTGGCGAAGGTTGGAAGGGGAGATTGGAGAGGAATCTCGCGAAACTACGTCAAGAGCCGCACTCCAACTCAAGTTGCCAGTCATGCTCAGAAATACTTCCTCCGCCGGAGCAACAGCAATCGCCGCCGCCGGCGCTCTAGCCTCTTCGACATCACCACCGACTCGGTAATTACTTTTATCTGTGTATTTACTGATAGTAATTATTAGGTGATTGGTTGGTGCGATGCGGCTTCTTGTTGGTGTGAATGAATTCAATTTTTCTGCTGAAGCAAAATTTTGTATGCTTTGATTTAATAAATCGGCTGCCAGCTCGCATCTCTTTGTTATCAAGTAGAAACAGACGCTCTTTTTGTGGTAAAAGCAAAAGCTAACTTTATGAGTGCTAAGCAATGTGGAATGCTATTGCTTGCGTGTTTAATTTCAAATATTCAATCAACTTAATTATTGACTTACTTCCCTGGTAAAATTTAAAGATTCTGTGCTAAGAAATTAATAGTAGTGTTTCTTGTTTGTTTTATTAGGTTTCTCCAATGCCAATTCAAGAGGCCAAGAACCACCACCACGGCCTAGCGAGCCAGTTCCCTGCACCAGCCATACCTTCCAAGGGCGGCAATGGATTCCCAGTCATGCCGTTCCCTGTGACAGTTGCTCCCGTCATGTACCCTGGCCCTGGGAATGCTGCCATTGCTCAAACTGAACGGGCCAAAATCTCATCACCTGCAATGCTCGCGCCTTGGTCCTCAGCGATGTTGGATCTCAGTTTGAGGCAGCATGTCTCGTTCGAGCCATCGCCTCTGTCTCTACGGTTATCTCTCTCCTCAGGCCAGGATCAGCGATCTGCCTCCGCTTTCCAGATGAGGCAGGGCATCAAGATGGAGATGGCAGCATAAGTAAGCGTTGCTCGAGTTTTTTTCTCATAAATTGAGAAAAATAAAACATGCTGTAAAACAGCATCAGTAAATGGGAGTAGGGAAAAAAAGCTTAAATCAAGAAAGTATTAGAGAGGAATAGGCAAATTAGATGGCTTAGAAATTGTTCGTGTTTGCATTTGTACAGACCGGTTAACATTATGCCATGCTTTGTTGTACTCCTAATGTTTTTTTTTATGCTTTTGCTTCTTGTTTTTATCACATTTTGAAAATAAAATAGCTTCCATTATTAAGTGTTTGTGGTGTTTTAATGTTGTGTTCTAGGAGTAGTATTTTTAAATATTTTTTCCAAGTAAATTAATCATTTTCTTAATGTTGAAGAGAAACGAGATTATGATATTCTTGAATGGTGGGGTAGGACAAATCTTGAGGAAATCTTTTGTGTTGTATAATTGTGATGAAAAATTAGGTATAAATGTGATTGATGGGATTGGTAGGACCTTAATCTCTTTGAGAGGTATTCAATTATTCATTAATATCTTGAGTTATCCAAGTATAAAGTATGTGCTTGGATATTAAAGGTATGTCATTTCTTTATGCTACTATGCTGTGTCGCATTACTTAGGGAAGCCAATAGGACCAATGCACTCAAGTTCCATGGGTTAATTTTTTGGGGATGTAAGTTTTCAATTCAACATGAGCTTTAGGGTTTTGGAATTATACTTAGGAATGTTAATTGGGCCAACCCACTTAAAATAAAAGCATTATACTTAGGGATGTCAATTGGGCCAACCCCCTGAACATAGGGCTAATATGATATAGACCACTTGAATTATTAGTAGTATAATTTTTTAAGGTTATAAGTTTTGAACCCAACATTGAACTTTTGAGTTTCATACTAATAATTAAGGAGATTTACATGTGTTAGTGATTTCCATTAGTATGATTTATAGATCTTAAATTTTCAACAGATTTATCAAATTCTCCTTTATGTATCATGAATTTGTTCAATCTAAAGGTGAATTTGTTCAATCTGGAGATCTTACCTGTGTTAATGATTTCCAACGTAAAATTGAAGACACTTACCCTCATTCTCAAATTTCTCTAGTGAATCCAAGATGACTGAGATACATGACTACAAGTATTAAAAAGAAGAAAACTACTTCAAAGTCTAACACAAGATAAATTAGCTAGCTAGGCTATGGAAAAACAAGAATCAGTTACAAAGTTTGAGGCAACCTATCCAAGCCTCCTTAGCATCAGCTTGAGTTGTTTCCTCATTCAGACGATAACCAAGGGTTAGGGGCTACGTAAGTGTACCCATGGAAATGCTCCCCATCTGTTGGAGTAGGCGCGGGGGAGTCATCCAGAGGCATTGCTGTCCAACATTTGTCGAAGTTCTCTGTGCAGTCTTGGCCGCTCACGTCTGGCTTGAACTTCGGCTTGATTTCTCTCTCCTCGATCTTCTTCCAGTTGATGGTACTGAACCATTTGTTAGATTTGATCTCTTCCGCGCCTCTAGTCCCGCTGCCTAACCGATTCAGTGGATCTTTTTGGAGCAGCTACAGATACAAAGTAGATTAGCATCTCAAGAAAGAAACGTAGAAAGTTAAGGATAAGAACGAAAAGGAGCATGTTTCTTACTCCTCTGAGCAAAGAATGAGCTTCACTTGTCAAACGTGGTGGAAGCTTCAATTTTTCGTTGATGATCTTCTCCTGGAGCTTCTTTCTGTTGGCATGCACGAATGGCGGCTGAAATATACAACACAGTCATTTCAATAATCGAAGAAAATAAAAATCTTTTATCCAAGCACGAATACCACAAATTCAACAATCAATATTATTGGTCGTTTTTTCAACTTTACACGACTAAATGAGAAAATTAAGTACGAAATGCCTTCTAATTTTCAAATAGTGACATAAATTGAGTTATTTTTTCAACATGTTACCTTGCCAGTTAGCATTTCATACAAAAGGATTCCAACGCTCCACCAATCAGCATTCTTGTTATGACCTTTAGATTGCAAGATCTCGGGAGCCATATATTCAGTTGTCCCACATAGCGAGTTTGATCTGCTCGATTCATCAATCTCCTTCGCCAGTCCAAAATCAGTGAGCAGGACCTGCAACAGTAAGTAACACAGATTACTCAAAATATGAAGTATATGCAGGCGTGTTACAAGACATTCGTGCTACTGCAAATTTATCAGGTTAAATCCTAGCCATACATGCCCATCAGAATCCATGAGAATGTTTTCGGGTTTTAGATCTCGATGCACAATCCCATTCTTGTGAAGATGTGAAACAGCAGATACAATCTCAGCAGTATATACCCTTGCCTGGTCCTCACTGCACAAAACATAGCCAAAACAGGAATTAAGAAGATGAAACGAAGAATTTTTTTTCCCTTGTTAACACAAAGTGTGAAAATAGTACTACCTGAAAATCCCTTGCCTGTAGAGATGATAAAATAGATGGCCTCCATTTATAAAGTCGAGGATCAAATACAGCTTTGACTTGGTCTGTGAATCACAAAAGGTAAAAATGTAACGCGACAAGAAAATATAAGACAGTCTCCATAATGCGGTCTAAAAAGCAATTTCGCCACTTTTCGACCCCATATACATTTGATTTTAGGCAACTCTGCCCTTTCTTTTCTCCAAAAAATGACTTCTTTTTTCCTACAGAGAAGTAGCACGCTAACTAAGATAAGTGGATGCAAAATCACTGCCCTCGTTTCTCGAGTGACACAATTCACGACTCACGGCATATTGAAACATAAAAAACATACTATCTGTATTAAAACTGTAAGCTCTTTCACAATGTAAAATATTCCCCTCCACAGCATGATACTTGATCTTCGTGGACAATAATAGATTGTAAAACACCACAAAGATATATATTCTCTTCGCCTAACTTCACATGGCTTAAAGTTCAGCCATTTGAAGCGGGACAAACCGACAAAGGGAGTAGTAAATAATCGATTATCCATACAGTTTTTCATAATAATAGGAACTACCATAATCCTCCTAGAGGATTAATTAGGATCATCATCTATACTTAATCAAACATCCTTTGTCGATTCCTTCATACATAGACATAATTCAGGGTGAAATATACAAGCTTGTTGACAAGCCGACTACATACGAAGTAAAGGTCATAAGTTTCCTCATTTTTTTACCAGTTGTAATCTGCTTTCTGCAACCTAGATACCGATAAGGATGCTAATTCGACAAAGATAGAGAAGATTTGTATCTTCATATTTTCCCAGACATACTAAAACAGAAGTACAAACTTCCTAGTTTCTTCTCACCACATTAGCAACTACCTAATCTTTCCTCAACCAGAAACGATTCACTAAACATCATATATGCATCTAAGTATCAAAAGATAAATCATGTGACCCTAAAAAGGCAACAGAATATTACAAATCAATGCTCAGATCTCATTCAAACAAAGCAGATGACAAAAAGGAGAAGAAGATAACCTGAAACGAATATTGCAGCTGCACAATAAAAGGGTGCACAACTTTGGTGAGAATATCCCTCTCAGCCCTCATATAATCAACATGGTTGTTCTTGATTATTGTATCCTTCCTCATCACTTTCATAGCGAAAATCCCATCTCCACCACCGCCGCTTTTCCCCTTCATCCTAACCTGAAAAACCTTCCCAAACGCGCCCTTCCCAATTACCCTCATAATCTCAAAATCTCCTGGCCCTAATTTCTCCTGCGCTGGCTCATCATCCCCTTCCTCCTCCTCCTCCTCCACCGCCTCGTTACCCAGCTCATCCGAGGAGGAATCGTCTCGATCGAAGGTGGGGAGGGATTTGGAGAGGGTGAAGCGGGGGGAGGGGCCCACGAACGAGTGGGACCGGTGGTGTATGACAAGTGGGTCCCCCAAGGAAGGAGAGGGCGGCGCAGGGCAGGGGCCGAAGAAATCGGAGAATTCGAAATCTAAAGAGGGGTCCTCCGCGGCGGCGGAGGGGATGTGGAGCTGAGTCAGCCGCGAAGCTAACAGCGAGTGTACCGCCTTTTTGTTGCTGGCGTTCATGGTGAGTTGTGAAATTCGATTTGTTGATGCACTCGATCTGTTTGTGTATATGTGTGGATGAATTCTTGAGTTTGATTGCTTGATTGATCCGAAGACGCCAGCCAACAAGATGGGCGGGCTGAGATCTCACAAAGATTACATTTTTTCTATGAGAGAGAGACAAAGATTTGCAGAAGCACGCTTCCGCGTCAGAGATTGTGTAGATATGAACAAGTGGTTGACGGAATTTAGGAAAAGTAGTTTTTGAGATATTCACCAAAATTATCAATTTTAATTTGGCATCAATCATTTATTGATTATAATTTGAATGTCATTATTATTTACCATTTCAATTAAATTATCGGCAGACCGTTAATTCAGGTAAATGCTACCAATCCAAACATCCTTATTTTTGGCAAACCATTTAGTTAACCATCCTCACGCAGTTGACAGCCAGAGAGAACAAAGAGAGACAAGAGAGAGAAGAAAAAGGGAGGGAGGGATCAAGATTTGGGGTGTTCTTGCATCCAAAAAACGCTTCTTGATTCTCTCCTCTACGAAACCTTTCCATCTTCATTCAATTTGACCCTTTTTTAATTTGTTCTTGAAAAGATCTTTCCTTTGTCTGTCAACATGCTTCCCGCAGGGGCAGCATTGAGGATCTCCATCGAGGAAAAGTTCGGAACTCTCTCCTATTTCTTCATCTACACCGTCCTCGAATGGCTGGTGATCGTCTTGCTCTTTTTCGACGGCCTCCTCGCCTTCCTCTGCAACGAAATCACTCAATGGTTCGAGCTCAAAACTCCGTGCTTGCTCTGCACCAGGCTTGATCATCTCCTTGTGCAGAGGAGCTCCAGTTACTACTACAATGAATCCTTTTGTGAGGTTCACAAGATGAATATCTCCGCCCTCGCCTACTGCCACGTGCACAGGCGCCTTTCTGACATCCGCAGCATGTGCCAGGGATGCCTTCTCTCATCCGAGAAGGATTCTGGTTGCGATAGGCGAAGGCCCCTTGTTGTGGATGAGGGGAATGTGCAGCTGAGACAATTGAGGAAATATGAGAAGGAGATTGTGGCTAACGAGAGGATTGGGATTTTGAGGTGCTCTTGCTGTGGGGAGCCTATAAAGTTGAAGTCCCCGTTGAGATACAAGGCGTGTTTGTCTGTGGCTGCCCCTTCATCCCCTCGTACAGCCTGGTTCTCGACTGGGAATGGTGATGGTGGCAGCGTTGATGCTTACACAGAGCTTAAATTGATTGCAGATTCTAGATCAGAGCTCCATGGTGATGAATATGGTGAATTTGTTATTAGAGATTATGCCTGTGTGTATTCATTCTTTAATACGCTAATTCTTGTGTATGGATGCAGGTAAAGAGGGCATGAATAATATGTTTGGTGATGAACCAAAAACTCCACATTTCTCAGATAGAAACAGATTCTTTGGAGTCGCATTATCAGATGGTGCAGCCCCAGCGAGTCCTCGGAGATTAGACTTTGTCATGGAGCCAATCAAAGAGGGCGAGAGCGAGGCCGACCTTGTGGCCCGTCTCAAGAGACAGGTGACTCTCGACCGGAGGTCCATGATGGCCCTGTACATGGAGTTGGACGAGGAGAGAAGTGCCTCCACTGTGGCAGCCAACAACGCGATGGCAATGATCACACGCCTGCAGGAGGAGAAGGCGGCGGTGCAGATGGAGGCATTGCAGTACAAGAGGATGATGGAAGAGCAGGCTGAGTACGACCAGGAGGCGATGAAGAGGATGAAGGACATGTTGGTCAAGAGGGAGGAGGAGATTAAGGTCATGGGGTACGAGCTCGAGGAACATGGGGAGAGGTACAGTGTGGTTGGGGCCAAAGGGAGTGTCGATCTGTCTGAGGTGCGTCTTGATGAGGATCGTCAAGAGATTGTGAACTCGTGTGGCAAATTGAGCAATGATACGCATCATCAAGACATTGTGAACTCGCGGGACGAAGGGAGAGATGACGCGCGTGAGGTGGGTCATGACGAGGATCATCAAGACGACATTGTGAACTCGCTGGACGAAGGGAGTGATGATGCACGTGAGGTGGGCCGTGATGAGGATTATCAAGACGACATCGTGAACTCACGGGATGAAGAGAGTGAGGTGGTTCAGGATGAGAATCATCAAGACATTGTGAACTCGCAGAGCGAAGACAGTGATGCTCAATGTGAGGCAATTCATGGTGAGAATCATCTAGACATCGTGGACTCGCAGGGCGAAGGGAGTGATGTTCCTCCGTGCAAGGATGAGAATCATCAAGAGATTGTGAACTTGCCGGTCATGTCACCACGGGTTGAGGAGGAACGTAAGATCCAAGACGAACTAGCTGCACTGAACTACGAGGGGGAGATGTGTCATATCCTATGTCAGCTGGCGGAGTTGGAGGAGAGGTTGTACTCTGCGGATGATGCCGAGCTCGAGGTCCTTGCGAAAGAAGTAAGATTGGTAAAGGGAAGGCTGAGAGCAGTGGAAGCAGAGAGTGTGTTGTTGAAGAATGTGGCCATGAGTGTGCAGAAAAGGGGAGTTTTGAGTGAGATAGCTCAACATTTAAGAAAACTTAGGCAATGAACATGATGTGTGGTTAGGTTTATGTAGATTCTTTCAAGTGATATGAGGAATCACATGAAGTAGAAATTGGGTTAGAAAGTTTTAGAGTGTGATGGATACTATGATTATGTATTTCATCTTTCAACTCATGAGACAATGTGAAGTTTGTCTCTTTCTTGGTTTTTCACTCCAAGGGATGGTTCTCACTCTCTCTATTTAATTTGCAATAATGATAATTACCAACTCAATATCTCAATTTCTTTACCCAAATATACAAACCACCCTCAAAATCATACCTTGATCTCATCAAAATCCTCTCATTTCTTATGCCACAAATCAATCCCCAAACATGTAAAAAGGAAAACACCAACTCCAGTATGCAGACTGCATTGTTCTTGCGTGATGACAATTTTTGAGAATAACAAGGGATGACAATTTCGAACAGAAGTTGATGAGAGAGGTTTGAAACAAGAATGATTATTGATTTTGCGTGACATTGATTAGATTTTGATCAATATGAGTGAGAACAGAGGCACACTTGGGATCACACCTGACCTAATGCGTTTATTAACATAATAGTGTAGTAACTTTTATATGCAAGAAATAATTAAATTTATTAATAATAGCACTCATTTACACAAATTAGTTTTAAATTTTATCTTTAATAAGTGTTACTTTTGCAAAATACTCAAGTCATAGGTTCGATGATGGAATTAGTTTGGTTGATTTCGGGTCAATCCAGATCGTGTTCGGTTAGGGACATAATCGAGTGTGGATCGGATCAATCTGAACCACACGCACCAAATGTTTTTCAAAGCAGTAAAATTTAACAAAATACATATACACGCCATTGAAGAAAATAGCCTTGGAATGTGATTTCATAAAACTTGAATTGTTGCCTAAGTTTTAAGGACCGGAATTGAGTAGGGCTTGGGTGGTATGGTAATTATTTCATTATAGTAATGATTTCATTAATTGTCACGTAATTATTATGT
>JAOWBI010000229.1:27363-38050 GCA_028566235.1 Salvia elegans | reverse complement strand
CTATGAGGGTAGGCACCTCAGAAAGCAGGTTCTCAATGCTTACTTGCAACCTTACTAATGTGAATTTTGCATCTTGGAAGGTGAAGATTAGCGTAGCGTAAAAGAACATCATAATCTTGCAACTATATGCGCTTGATTCACGCATCCTTTGTTGGGAAAGATGTAGCTAATTAGGCAATGATTTACACCAGTAGACCAGAATTAGAAGATCAATGGTGCATAGGATTCTTGCATTTTGTCATCTCCTGTTGGAATCTCATGAGGGATCAAAACTGAGATGTCGTGTGGAAAATGAAAGCCGGTGGATCATACAAAATGCTTGAGACCTTATGAACACTCATGATATTCTACTTGATAGATGTATTTATTCAGGCAGAATCCTCATGAGTGCAGTCTATTGTCTTTTTATCATTTTTTAACCATTAAAATATTTGATCCACTAATAAAGTTCTTCATTCAAAATCTCAGAAAAGCCTCCAAATGTAATGTTGATTAGGGCTGCTTTCTGATGTTACTATATAGCTAGGGTGATGATGTCTTTGCATTGCATGCTTTCACCTGTGGGATTATTGCCTAAGCCTATATCATTTTGACTAAACAATACTTATTTTCATATAATTTGGATTCAATAACTGATAATTGTTGAAAATAATAAATGATGAAGGTCACATGAACTCAACTTTGGTGTAGCTAGTATACATACGTACACCTAAAATGAGAAAATGCATATATGATACAGTTTCCTTCGACTGCACGCTCCTGCGGCTCCCTATATATATACAGCAAAGGTCCAATGTTTTTTCTTGTCAAACTGAGGCAATGGCTACTGGTTTTCAGTGTTTTTGGAGCCTCTTTCTAACAATTTCACTTTATTTCATTCCTTCAACATCTTCTTCTCATGTAACTTCCATTTGTATAACTCTGTTGGTTTCACTCAACTGATCGCCACTCTCATTTTACGCGTGTTTTTTGCCTTAAGCAGGTTTACATTGTCTACTTAGGGCACGCCCACCATACCGATCCTATCGTTACATACGAGCATCATGTCCGCCACCTTGCCAGCGTGTTCCATAGGTCTCTGTCCATAGACAAACAGATCATCATTTTTATGTAGGGCTTAACTTAACATGTTTGATTACACACTTTTTTTTTGGTTTTATAGCAAGGAGGAAGCAAAAGAGGCAATGGTGTACAGCTACAAACATTCCTTGTCTGGATTTGCTGCAACACTCAATGCAAGCCAAGCAGCCATCTTGAATAGTAAACAATCTACACTAGAATCTTGCATTGTGCCTAGCTAGATTTGTGGTTTTATTTTCACCATGGTGTTGCAGATACGAGAGGCGTGATATCCGTTTTTAAGAGTAGAATGATGAAGCTGAGCACCACAAGAAGCTGGGATTTCATGGGACTTACCCTTGACTACAGTGGAGGAACTCCATTGCAGCTTAGCCATGGAGAGGATGTCATTGTTGGTGTCTTTGACTCAGGTGATCATACACACTCTTGCTTTTCCTTATGCATGACATGATCAAATATTAGTCAGTACGAAGTTTTGGACACTGCACAAAATTAATGAGTTGGTATCAAGCTTTGCCGTGTTTGAGTCCTTAATTACTTTGTTGACACGATAAGAACATGATAATTTCGATAGTTTGTGTGACATGTTAGGGTTGTTATCATTAATATTAATATTATTTATAATTCTTATTTTAATTACTAGTTATGGTTGATTTATTAATCTTCGAATATGTATGCCTATCGTGCCATGATGTGATAAAAAACAAGTGGAAATTAAATTCATGCAACAATACAAATCGAATCATTACTATATTCATGATTAATGAAAAATCACATTGTTATATGATTTGCAACGTTATTAATATAGATAGGAATCCCTACTATTTTCACATGCATAAAAATAGAATTGAAAATACTTTTGTGTGAAAGATTTGAAATGCATCGATTAATTTTTATGAGGTGAGTCTTTAAATGAAATTAAATGTTGCAATGATTGGGTATTATATATAGGGGTGTGGCCGGAGTCGCCAAGCTTCCACGAGGAGGCCGGCACGCCTCCAGTCCCGAAGAGGTGGAAAGGCGCGTGCCAGCGAGGCGACGAGTTCGAGCCGAAGAAGCACTGCAACCGTAAACTCATTGGAGCAAAATACTTCAAATCCGGGTTCGAGAGATCCTACGGCAAGATGGACAAAAGCGAATACATATCCGCCCGCGACATCCTCGGCCACGGCACGCACACCGCCTCCACCGCCGCCGGCTCGAGGGTGTGCACCTCAGGGAAGGCGGGCGGCGTGGCGCGTGGGGGCGCCCCGAGGGCGAGGGTGGCAGTGTACAAGGTGTGCTGGAGCTTAGGGGGCTCGGGGGCGTGCGCCGAGGCGGATGTGCTGGCGGCCTTTGACGAGGCCGTGCGCGACGGGGTGGACGTCATATCCGCGTCGATAGGGCGGAGGGCCCCGCGGAGGCTGGGCTCGGCTGCGGGGGTGGGCTCGTTCCATGCGGTGCAGATGGGTGTCAGCGTGGTGTTCGCCGCGGGGAATGCGGGGCCGGATTTGTCCACGGTGGATAATGTGTTTCCGTGGGCCATCTCCGTCGCGGCTTCCACGATTGATCGGAGTTTTCCCACCGAGATTTTGGTGGATGACCAAGGCACCTCCTCCTCCTTCGTGGTAATTTTAAGTAACAAATTACTACTGCTATTTTGATTTGCTTGAATTTGATTAATGATAGTAATAATAGGGAATTTGCAATGCAGGGTGAAGCTTTGATAGAGAAAGGTGTAAGCGGAGCCCTAGCCAGGACTAGAGATTTTTTTTACAATGGGTACCTATTTTTATATGAATATTTAACATGAAAGTTTTACGTATGCATGCATGATATGGAATATGATGAATAAGAGATGGATAAACAATTCATCGTTTATTTTATTGTTGGACGTACATATAAATAAAAACTTTGTTTATGCAGGATTTGTGATATGGATAATCGGAACCTGACAGGCCGGTCGGCGTCGGGTTTGATACTCATTTGCTTCTCGGACGATGGATCGGAGACGTTGAGCGTGAAGGCGGAGTACGCAGCATCTCAAATAAATGCAACGGCACTCATCTTTGTGCAGCCAATATCTAGGCCTCTTGCTGCTCTAAGCATACTCCCCGTTGTGCGTATTGACTTAATTCAGGGCACAAAATTAGGCAAACTAAATTAGTAAGTACTATACCACTTGGAATATACTAGTTAAATTACTAGTATTACTATTGAAATTAAACAAAGTGATGAGTTTGTTATATATAATGTGAAGTGGTACCAAGCTGCACATCCGGCCGAGTGAAACGGCTTTCGAAAGGTCGTCGGCGCCTGTGGTCGCGGCTTTTTCCTCGAGAGGGCCTAGCTCGATTTCGCCCGATTTTCTCAAGGTGCTAAGCGCTACTTGATCTCATCCCTAATTGTTAGTATATACTACTAGTAGTAGTTAATTTTTGGGTATACGATGTTAATTTAGCCAGACATTAGTGCACCGGGAGTGAACATATTGGCGTCATGGTCGCCCAAGGCTCCTCCGACCATATTTCCGGGCGATAACCGGACGACTAAATGGAATATGTTGTCCGGAACGTCCATGTCTTGCCCCCACGTGTCAGGCGTAGTGGCACTAATCAAGTCTGCCCATCCGCTCTGGTCTCCGGCTGCAATTAGATCGGCCCTGTTGACCACGGCCCACAACACGGACATATATGGTGATGGCATAGCAGTTGAAGCATCGGAGAAATCGGCCGACCCGTTTGACATCGGATCGGGACACATTGATCCACTCAAGGCTTTGGATCCGGGTCTTATTTACGACACCACCACACAAGACTATGTTAATTTCCTATGCAACATGGGCTTTTCTGAGGCCCAACTACAAGCCATGGTCATATGCCCACAAGTCCGGTGCCCAGACCAGCCCGAGCCCAATTGGAACATAAACTACCCGTCCATCTCCGTGTCCGACCTCAGGTGCGTCACCACAGTCAAGAGAACTCTAAAAAACGTGGGGCATTTGAAAACGGCCGTGTACTACGTTAGTGTGGTGAAGCCTCATGGCGTCGAGGTAGTGGTTTGGCCCAGGGTATTGCTGTTTTCGCCTTTTAAACAGGAAATAACGTACCGTGTGACCATGAGTCCCCTCAAGATATCTCGCGGTAGATATGATTTCGGCTCCATTACGTGGTCCGATGGGTTCCATCATGTTAGGAGCCCTTTGGTTGTGCAGGTTAACACTAATGAGCTTCTAACCACATCAATTATTTGATGTCTAAAATTCCACACACTACTCTCTCTCTATATGTAATAAGGGTAGATAAATGTGAATCGACGATGCCACTTCTTTTACTTAATAGTGGAGCAGTACTTTATTTTCTTTATGGAATGTATCTTTCATCTCGTAATCATATGGAGTAATTGAATTTGATATCAAATTAAGTGTATGGATATTTGATTTGATGACTATATAAGATATAAGATTGAGTCTTATCAACTTTGTTCGATTAAATACATACATAAAGTTTGATGCTTAGCCTCAGAACAGTCACAAATAAGCTAGTTTAACTTTTCTTACATGAAAAAATTAATTTAGATCTTATAGTTCAACGTCGAAAAAAGTTAGGCATAAGAAATCGAGCACTTATAACCATTAAAGATTAAATATTTAAATAAATTCTTTTATGATGAAGATCCATATGGAATATCAAAGCCCAAAAGTCCCAATTCATGGTAGGCCTATAGAGTTAAAAAAAACCAAGTTACATATTCATAAACGAATTTTCAAAAATAATATTTATATTGATAATTCAAATTTATTAATATTAATATAGTAATACTTTTGTCTCATGTTAAATTAGTATTTTAAATGTTGTTGGCAATAGGCAATGATAGGAGTGTGAGGGAGCATGCGAAGTTTTATTTCATTGCAATACCTCTCTTGACTCTTTTTTCCTTTATTCTCAACTTTTTGTATGAGGGATTAATTATCCTATTGCGTTCTTTTGGTGTATCTTTCTTTGTCAAGAGCGAAAAGGCCGAGGAGCAAGAACGGCTTCAGAAAGAAATGAAGCCCAAGCTACTAATTGAAGATGAGAAGATACACATAATGATATCCATGATAATGTTGGGCCTTTGGATCAGGTTTTACTTTACTAATTTGAGTTTCCCATGTTGGTTTTAATCTGGCATTGAAACCTGTGGATAACAATAATGTAGTAAGTATAACACTTTGTGGGATATTCCATAAGATTTCATATTTATTGAGTGTCCTATTCCTACCAATACCATCCTTTTCTAGTAATAATGGATGGATCCTGCTCATACATATACATCCACTATATTTACTAACTAAATAGAAAGAGATGCTTGAGTGGTTTTGGGCATAACTGTCTCTGCATCCATTTTGAGTTTCATTAGGATTATGTGGAAGAAAATCATGGATCTAAACTTGGTGACCATTCAAACTTTCAAATGATAGACGCACACACTTATTGAATAAGAAGAGAAAGTTATTTAACTTATTATACTTGTAGTACTATTCAGACAAGACCCCATGTCACATGCAAAAGTGACATTCTTGTCTGTCTAACATCTTACTACACTGTTACACATACCTATGACTATGATTCGACCTTAGTTTGACCAATACATGTCTTGTTTATTACTATGTCTGTCACACACATTTCAACGGGGAAGAAAAAAAGAGAGAAGGGCAATGCAGGCCGTGGTATTGTGGGAATGCATGCAAATGGTTTTGCCAATGTTGTTTCCACTTTCTTCAAGCATGAATTCTGTGGGAATAGAAAAGAAATAAGTTTAAAAATTTAATTCCATATTTTTCTTTCTGACAATCAGCCTTGCCTCCTGTGCAAGTTACCACCTATTTAATATATACTCCCTTTATACGCAAATATTCGTCCCATTTTGACATTGTCGTTTTTTTTTAATATTATGTAATATGTTTATTTTATAATTAAAATAAGTTAGTAAAATTATGTAATGAGAAACAAATCGAAATAAAATTATGTGATACACATTTGTGGACAAATGGAATATTTTATCGGTCCACAATCAGTATTGACATTTTTCTATTTTATGTCTACAAAAATTCATTTTTTTTTATAATCTCTCGTATATTACTAATTCTACATTCCAATTTGTGAAATATGCAGCCAATAATCTTGATAATTAAAATTTAAAAGTATGTTTTTATAAAAGGAAGAATAATTTAACACATTTGTCTTGGTATTAGTGTTGATAATTTGGTATTCAATTCTAAAAGTTAAGTTTTTGTAAAAGGAAGAATAGTTTAAGAGATTTGCCCTAACTTGTTCAAAAAGTAGGCCTCTGAGTGCATATAAATTATAAATAGAGTTAGCTAGCCTCCCCCCATTCAAAAAATACTGTAAATTCTTTCTTTCCGCTCACAAATACAGAGAGAGAGAGAGAGAGAGAGAGAGAGAGAGAGATGAGTAACTACTTGGTCGGAGATGGTGGTGAGAATCTGCGGCCGAAGACGAAGATTGTGTGCACGCTAGGCCCTGCTTCTCGGTCCATCCCCATGGTGGAGAAGCTTCTGCGAGCTGGCATGAACGTGGCTCGCTTCAATTTCTCCCACGGATCTCACGAATACCACCAGGAAACCCTCGATAATCTCCGCAAGGCCATGGAGAACACCGGCATTCTCTGCGCCGTCATGCTCGACACCAAGGTTCAATTCCATTTACAAATTCATTGCTCATTTTAGCTTTATTTAAATGGATTTAACATTAATTATGTCTTTAGGGTCCGGAAATCCGAACGGGGTTTCTGAAAGATGAGAAGGCCGTGCAACTGAAGCAGGGGGAGGAGATCACGATTTCTACCGACTACAGCCTCAAGGGCGACGCAAAGACGATATGCATGAGTTACAAGAAGCTCGCGGAGGATGTGAAGCCCGGGATGGTCATACTCTGTGCTGATGGAACCATCTCTTTCACCGTTTTGGAATGCGACACCAAGCAGGGGCTTGTGCGTTGCCGTTGTGAGAATACTGCTGTGCTTGGTGAGAGGAAGAATGTCAATCTTCCTGGGGTTGTGGTGGACCTCCCTACTTTGACAGATAAGGACAAGGAAGATATCATCAAGTGGGGTGTTCCTAATAACATTGACATGATTGCTCTGTCTTTTGTTCGCAAAGGTTCTGACTTGCTTGAGGTTCGCAACCTCTTGGGACACCATGCCAAGACCATCCTTCTCATGTCTAAGGTCATCTCTTGTTTCTTTTATTCTTGCTTTACTTTGCTTCAGATTTCTAGTGTATCTTTCACCAAATGTATCTGCTTGCTCCATCCCTCCACTATCAATGCTGTTGGTATAGTGGATGCCATGATTTTTAATGCAAAATTGGTCATAAATAGAGAGAAAAGGGTGTTTTTAGTATTGTTTGTGAAAATTTTTAACATAGAATTGGTAAAGTAGTAGAGATATAGAGATAAAATGTGATTGTAGAGTATTAGAATGTGATTTCTAGTTTTCTTCACCAAAATTATTATCATGTGATGAATTTATTTGTTTATGGGAATTTAGTGAGCAGTGCTTTTTTTTTCTTTCTGGTTTTTAAGAATGGAACTGTCTTTATGTTTTGGTTTCTGTTTTATTTTGAGTAAATGATTTACCATCCAAGAATGTATTCTGAATCACTATTAGGTTGAAAATCAAGAAGGGGTGGCGAATTTTGATGAAATTCTAGCCAACTCAGATGCATTCATGGTTGCTCGTGGTGATCTTGGAATGGAGATCCCAATTGAGAAGATATTCTTAGCTCAGAAGGTGATGGTGTACAAGTGCAACATCCAAGGAAAGCCGGTCGTCACTGCAACGCAGATGCTCGAGTCCATGATCAAGTCTCCAAGGCCAACCCGAGCGGAAGCCACAGACGTCGCCAACGCCGTTCTGGACGGAACAGACTGCGTCATGCTCAGTGGCGAAACAGCAGCAGGAGCTTACCCGGAGCTGGCAGTCCGCACCATGGCCAAGATCTGCATAGAGGCAGAAAGCACAATCGACTATGCTGATGCATTTAAACGGATCATGACAAACGCCCCAGTGCCCATGAGTCCCTTGGAGAGCCTTGCATCGTGTGCTGTTAGAGCTGCCAACTCGGCCAAAGCAGCTCTGATTCTGGTCCTAACTCGAGGGGGGAGGACTGCGAAGCTGGTAGCCAAGTACAGACCAGGGATGCCCATTCTGTCTGTGGTGGTTCCGGAGATCAAGACTGACTCTTTTGATTGGTCGTGCAGCGATGAATCTCCGGCCAGGCACAGTCTGATATTCAGGGGTCTGGTTCCGGTTCTGTGCGCAGGATCTGCAAGGGCTTCGGATGAGGAGTCGACAGAGGAAGCCCTTGAGTTTGCGCTCCAGCATGCGAAGACGAAGGGGCTGTGCAAGGTGGACGACGCGGTGGTTGTGCTCCACCGGATAGGATCGTCGTCCGTCATCAAGATTGTCACGGTGAAGCGACGATCTTGATGGTGAGTTCAAGACATTTTGATCGCTCGGTTTTGGTGTTTTGGGAGTGAGCGATAAGGAATGAAGCATTGCCTGGCTGGAACATGGATTTAATTACTATTTTCCTTTTTTTTTCTTTTTGAGCATTCAAGAACCCTTTGCACTACAATTTTTGTTCATGCTTCAGCTATTGTCCAACTAAATTAATTTATCTTATGATGCGAAATTTTGTTAACATTCACTTTTGATTTATGCCAAATAACTCTTCCAAAATTTGAATTGACACTGGTTTTTTAATAGACTTCAAAAAAAGTGGGTGAAAAAGCTTCTGTTCTATTTTGGTGAGGACAAGTACTATAAATACTGGGTAAAAAAAGTTCATTAGATATGTATGAAATGAATAAATTAAACATACTAAAAATGAATTTGATGGACAATAGTGTAATAAACTCCTATTTGCTTCTAGGAATATAAAATAATGGGTTCAATTGAGCCAATTATCATCAAGATCAGACTTAATTCATTTTGTTAATTATTCAAAATATAGATCTAAATTTAAATATTCATTAGATTTTTTAGGCAGAAGAAGAAAAATATCGAAACATCGTGTGAGGAATTAGGGAAAGATGGGAGAAGAAGATGCAGCACCGCCACCGCCACCGCCAACGGAGCGGCAGCAGGATTGGCTGACTTACATATCGGAAGACCTCCCTCGCAGCGTCCAGGAGTCAGCCGACTCCGCCATTAGCTCCGCCCGCTCTCTTCAGCAATCCTCCTCCACTCATCTCCGCTCTCTTCAGGTAACCAACAACGGATCCTCCTCTCTCTCTCTCTCTGCAACGAAATGACCGACATGCGCTTTGCAGGAATTTGTTCCCCAAATCGGAAATCGGTATCGATATTATGAGGAAGCTTTCTTCACCAAAGTTAAAGGTTTCATACCTAGAAATTCAATTTGTTGCTCAATTAATTTTAATTCAAATTATTCTGATATGATCTGAGGAATATTGTTTGTCATGTTAATTCCTACAGATGACTTAGTGAGTTTAAGAGAACATCCTGCACTCACCGCTGGTGTTGCTGTTACTTCTTGCCTCCTCCTTATGCGAGGTTCCCATTGTTATACTTATTCCACACTTGCTTTTCTGCAATCTGCATTACATTCTCAACTATTCTTTATTATTGTTTAAGATTGGGCTAATGCACTCTTTAACAAATTGATTAGTTTTATCACAATGTTTCTACTTTCCGTGAAAAGTAGCATGAAACATGATCCTCAGTGTTCATGCCATAGCCACATAGTCATGTATACTGGCTGTTAGCTTGTTCAAGTTAATTTTCTTTTTCTAATTTTAAAATTGTCCCAAAGAACTCACATATTATTACACCATTTAAGTTGTTACACTGTTGGAAAGGATATCATAATCTCACTTGCCCACGGGACAAAAAAAGATGAGAGGAAGGGAATGTAGGATGGATGATGGGAGGTGATGGGTTTCGTGCATGACTAAGCCACATCTAATCAATTGCAGAATGTTTGGTTTGGTAAATTTGTTTTAAGAAGAAATGCTGCCTTGCTATCTTCTCTGGATATTTTTCTTGGTTGATTCCCCTTGATTCTCTATTTAAAACTGATTTTTTTTTTTTTGCTTGTGGTCTGTAGGACCTAGAAGATTTTTGATTCGTAAAACCCTGGGTCGACTTCAGAGTGAGGAGGTGCACCAATATCTAAATTATTTTTATCATATGTATGCAGATAAAATGAAACTAATAACACTTTGTTCTGATTGCATGCGCAAAGCATTTTTGTTGCATCACCTTGTGAAATGGGCTGGACATGCCTTATGATGTGATTGTACGCAGGCACAATTTGTTAGAGCTGAAAATAATGTGAAAGAGTTGAGTCTATCTGTTGACTTAATGAAGAAGGAGAGTCAAAAGCTGCTTGAGCGCTCTGTCCTTGCTGAAAGAGACATGAAACGTGGCCTTTCTGATCTCAAGTAGTACATTAACTAGAACGATTTTATGCATACACGAATAAACTTTTCTCATCCTGCCCACCTGATGTTCAAATTGATATGCAGGGATGCTGGAACTCAGATTCAAGGAATTGCTAGATCAGTTTATAAGGCAGAAACAGAAGCTGCGGGTAAAA
>JAOWBI010000222.1:0-10110 GCA_028566235.1 Salvia elegans | reverse complement strand
TATATATATATATGTATTCTACTAATTTAATATACTATATAATATATAATATATATTCTTTTAATATATTCTATTATATGATATATATTATATATATTATTATTTTTATATTATATATATATATATTCTATTAGTATATACTCCGTATAAAATAAAATAAATTATATATATATATAATATTATATGTTTTTTTTCGATTTTTCGGGTTTTTTGCTTTTTTCGGTTTTTCGGTTTTTTGGTTTCGGTTTTTCGGGTTTGGTTCGGTTTGGATTTTGAACTAAATTCGGTTTTTCGGTTTGGTTCGGTTTTGGCAAAAAACCGAACCGAAACCCGAATGCTCATCCCTAGGTAAATAAAAGGAAAATAAAATAGAATACACAATTGAAAGAGAGTAAAATTAGAGTAAAAATTAAATATATTATTTTTTATTATAAAAAAAAATAATTCAACTATAATAAAATGATTAGAAAATGAATTTATCTAAGGTTGAAGAGCCGAGTACCTTTTATGGACTATTGTGTATCTTAGATACTTAGACCATCATTAAAACTAGAATTAGACTGACGGTTCAAGTTTAGGAACCGAAATCACCTCTCATGAGTTGAATTGGAAATGGCATGTCGGTTCTATAAGTTCAATTTAGAGTTTTTGAAATTGAAATTAGTGATTCATCATTAACTTAAAAAAAAATATTCCCTCCGTCCCAAGATATGAGTCTTGTATTCTTTTTAGGATGTCCCACTATAAGTGAGTCATTTCCCTTTTTAGTAAAAAATTTTCTCTTTTACTTTAATCTCTTTTCACTGCTCTACTTTTCTCTCTCTCATACTCTACTCTCTTCACTTAACTATTTAAATATCAATTCCTTAAATTCCGTGCCCAAAAGAAGTACTCCCTCTGTTCCAAGAAAGTTGAGTCGTATTCCTTTTTAGTCCGTACCAACAAAGTTGAGTCATTTCATCTTTTAACAAAAGACAAAATATCTAATCACTTTTACTTTATTCCATCATTTACTTTACTCTTTCTTATCTTTATTACTTTTTTCATCTTTTCTATTTATTTAATATAAATTCTTAATTTTCGTGTTCAAAAGTTTTGTCTCAACTTTTTTGGGACGGAAGGAGTAATTAACTTATATTCGGACAGAGGGAGTGGCTAAAATTAGTTTAAAATACTAACAATTCGGAATTGGAATGGACTTTTCCGGCTAGAGAGATTACTATCTCTCATTAAGGTAAAATGTAAAATAATATAAAGTGATTTGATGATGAAATAAGATCAATAATTTTTACCTTTTGATGTTGTTAACCGCTGCATTCAAGAATTTCATGACCAAAATCGGCCAATCAAACCAACCATCACGTTTCCCCTCTCCCAGCCGTCCGATCCCCTTCCTATCGACGGCTCCAATCTCGGCACGTGCCGCCCACTTATCTGGATACAAGCGGCCACAAACACTGCCACGTGTCGCGTCAATGCAAAATATCACAACCCTCTTTCCTTCCTCTGTCTTTCTCCTCTTCTCCAGCTCCTCCAATCACCACTCCGCCGCCGCTCGCACAGCCCCCCAAAACCCACAAAATCCCAAACCATAAAACAAAAAAATTTCAAATCCACCCCTTTCCGCCAAAAACCCCTCCCCAAACATCGGAATTCCGCCCTAAAAATCCGATCTTTTTCGCTAAACATCAAATTCCCGCTTCGGAAAGCTCCAATTCGGAGCTTCAGTGGTCGATTGATCGGGAAAAATGGCGGATTCTGACAACGATTCGGGCGGGCACAGCAACAGCAACGCGAGCAGCCGGGAGCAGGACCGGTTCCTGCCGATCGCGAACGTGAGCAGGATCATGAAGAAGGCGCTGCCGGCGAACGCCAAGATATCCAAGGACGCCAAGGAGACGGTCCAGGAGTGCGTCTCCGAGTTCATCAGCTTCGTCACCGGCGAGGCCTCGGACAAGTGCCAGAGGGAGAAGCGGAAGACGATCAACGGCGACGACCTGCTGTGGGCCATGACCACGCTCGGATTCGAGGAGTATGTGGAGCCGCTGAAGGTCTACTTGGCCAAGTATAGGGAGATGGAGGGGGAGAAGAGCTCTGTCGCCGGAGTTAAGGAGGGCGGCGGTGGTGGCGCTGGTGGTGGTGGAGGGGCGGTGAGCTCTGGTGGGGGGTTTAATGGTGGAGGGATTTATGGGGGTAATGTGATGGGGTTTCACCCCGGAGGGCAGATGTACGGCGGCGGCGGCGGTGGTGGTGGTGGAGGGGGTTTGGGGAATATGGGGGGATACGGCGGTGGCGGCGGCGGGAGGCCAAGGTAGAGATGGTGGTGAAGATGGAGGTGATCAAGAATGAATTGGTGGCTGTTTTTTAACCTTCTTAAAAAATCTATGGATTTTGTGTTTGTTGTTTGGGATTAGCATAACTGTTTACTGTAATTTGGGGATTTGATGTTGATGATGATGAAGATGAAGCATAGAGTGATAGAGAAATGGTGTAAACTTGACTTTGTATTTTGTAAAATTTATAAAACAGATTCATGTTTGGGTTCAAGACTGTGTTTTTATGATGTGGTTTCTTGAAATTGGCTTTGTTTGGGTTTGGGGATATGTGGATTTGAGTGTTCTGTTCTTACCTATTTGATGATTTGAGTGGTTTTGTTACTTATTTGATGATAATGGATGGGAAGCAAACTGACAGATTTGTTGTCTGAAATATTGTATTCATGAAATGGCATTGGAAGTTGATCTTGTTGTTCTCTATGCTTCTTTTATCCCTTACTCTTGGTAGAATATTTGCATTCCTGATGAAATTATTAGTGAAATCTCTTTGAAATATTGGAGGGTTTGGACCAATTGGACAATTTCTTTGATGTGTGTGTTGGATTTTCTTGTGAAACATGATGCTGCCAACAACCTAATATATTGGTAGTTAGGTGTGTTGGTTATTTCTGTGGTGCTGTTTGTTTAGACTTTAGAGCAATGTGAACTTAGAGCAACTTGCCTTGTGTTCCGGCAGTTGGGGCTCACTCTGAGGACACTAGCTCCTATAAATGTGGCGGTGTCGGTCGATTAGGGTGTGATTGCCGGCGTGGGAAGACAGAGATCGGAGCGCTTTGATCGAGTGCCAAAGAACTATCCTTAGTTATCGGAGTATTTTAAGTTTGCTAGGTTTATATTTCAAGTACTCCCTCCGTCCCAAGGAAGATGACCCCTTCTTTGGGCGGCATAGGATTTTATGTAGTTTTATTTTGTGTGTTGGGTGGAGAGAGTAAATTAAGAGAGAGAGAATAAAGTAGAGATAAAGGGATTTTCATTTTTAGTAATGGGTCATCTTGGGTGGAACAAACTAAAAAAGAAAGTGAGTCGTCATCTTCAGTGGGACAGAGGGAGCAGTAGTCTTTAGTTGTTGTGTATATTTAAAGCCCCTTTGAAGTTCGAGTTTGTTCCTTTCAATTATGCCGACTATTTAGAGTATGTTTTTTTGTGCCATTACATAACCTTATGTTTTTGGTTCAACCGATTTTCATTTGTGTGAGACATGTTTCGCAAGTGAAATTGAAATGGTGCAAGAACAAACTCTAAGAGTGAAGCATTATTTGTAAGTGCTAAGTTTGGAAATCCAAAGAAAAAGAGAGAAATCAAATTACACATTTTGAATCTATCAGATAGTATATATCAAGTCAAATTAATTTACCAAATTTATGACTATTAATATAAAAAAATTAACTTGAAAAACAAAGAAATTAATCTATAATCACCAAAACACAAGTTTATATCCTATGATATTATGTCATGTCCAAGTCAATCCAATCAAATAGCAAAGACTAAATTGTTTTTACCCTTCCACTATAAAGTTTCCTGAGGTTATTTTCTAATACCTTAAAATTTAAGAAATACTGATATTCTTATTGGGTCCCACCTGTCTTCTTAATTTCCACCATCAGAAAACTACACAAAGGGAGACATGTCATATTCTTTCAAATTATCCTCTTCTTAAATCCACAACATACTCAATTAATCATCTCATGCACAATTTCAACATTTACCACCCATCTCACTTCACTAATACATGTATAGTACTATCATAATATAACTAATATCTTGAAGTATTTAATAAAACTAGCTATTGCACATACTAGGATTGTCTTGATCAATTTTAGTGCTATTTAACTATTAAGACTTCCCAACATGAGTCATGTGGCTGTGGATTGAGAAAACATAACTTGTTGGAATCAAATATGGTGAAAGAAGGTTGATATTGTGACATAGAAATGATGAAGCGGCTGAAGTGGTTGTATTGGGTCCTTTAGCTATTTTTCTTGAAAAATGACCCAATTTAGCCCACTACTCAAAAGAAGTTTTTACGATGTACTTATATACCAAGATGTATTAGTACTGCATCAAATTACAGATGCAGTCGATTATTCTCTCAAGAGATCACAATGGCCGTAAGCAATCATATTAATGATGAGAAAGTTTGACGGTACATACAAAGAACGAAAGTAAATCTTAATTATGAAGACTTAGGGCGAAGATGCCCCATTGTGTACTCGTCAACAATTCTAAAAACCACATTTAATATATCAACCCTTATGGACCGGTAGTTGAGTTGGTCGACCCTAACCTCGCCTGATCATGAACAGATCATTATACTCATGCACACCACCTGCCCTAGGATTCTTAGTTCAAAACCACAAATAATTATACTATCATGATATCAGCAATATAAGCAAAAGACAAAATACTACTTTGAAAACGAAGATCTAAGCTCATCTTATCAAGACATGAAAATGGTAAAAACACAATCATGTTGGCTGCCATTTAGTGATGGTAAAAGGTCGCTGTAATTGGTAGTTGTAACAATGAATATTGAGAAATCATATCTACCTCAAATCTATATATATTCTTATACCAAACCTAAGACAACTCCAATAAAGAATTAAACCTTCATCATCTAAATCTAATCACCCCAACCAATCAAAATGCCCTCAAACTCCCTATCCCATGCCACACTATTCCTCCTTCTACTCCTCTCCACCACCTTAGCCAAGAACCACCACTCTCCGGCCAGCCACCACCCCCACCCCCACCACCCCCCGAAAAACGCGACGGCCATCCGTCTCCGCCAGGCCTACGACGCGCTCCAGTCCTGGAAGCGCGTCATCTACTCGGACCCGCGCCAGCTGACCTCCAACTGGCGCGGGCCCGACGTCTGCGCCTACCGCGGCATCTACTGCGCCCCCCACCCCAACGACACCTCCATCACCTCCACCGTCGCCGGCATCGACCTCAACCACGGCGACCTCGCCGGATTCCTCCCCGAGTCCCTCGGCCTCCTCTCCGACCTCGCCCTCCTCCACCTCAACAGCAACCGCTTCTGCGGCGTCCTCCCCTCCTCCCTCGCCAACCTCTCCCTCCTCTTCGAGCTCGACCTCAGCAACAACCGCTTCGTCGGCCCCTTCCCCGCCGTCGTCCTCGCCCTCCCCTCCCTCCGCTTCTTAGACCTCCGGTACAACGAATTCGAGGGCCCCGTGCCACCTCAGCTCTTCAGCAGCAACAGCCTCGATGCGATATTCATCAACAACAACCGACTGACCTCCGTTATCCCGGCCTCCCTCGGCTCGTCCTCCGCCTCCGTCGTCGTCTTCGCCAACAACCGCTTCTCCGGCTGCCTCCCCCCGACGATCGCCAAATTCGCGGACACACTTGAAGAGCTTCTCCTCATCAACAGCAGCATCTCCGGGTGCCTCCCGGTGGAGCTAGGGTTTCTGTACAAGCTCCGCGTGCTCGACGTGAGCCAAAACGACATCGTAGGGCCGATTCCGTACAGCCTGGCGGGGCTGGCCCACCTGGAGCAGCTCAACCTGGGGCGGAACCGGCTGACTGGGGCGGTGCCGGAGGGGATATGCGCGCTGCCGAATTTGGCGAATTTCACCTTCTCCTACAACTTTTTATGTGAGGAAGAGGGGATTTGTGGGAATCTGACGGCGAGGGGGGTGGCTTATGATGATCGGAGGAATTGCTTGCCGGAGAAGCCGCGGCAGCGGAGCAAGAAGGAGTGTGACGCGGTGAAGCCCGTGGAGTGCTTCGAGGGTGAATGTGGGGGGAGGGAGCTTCATGATGGTGTTGGTGTTTCTGCTACTTCGCCGCCGCCGAGTTGAGTTTTGCGGCGGTGGTTGCTGAGAACCATCTGGAAACTTCCTCTCTGTGTATATAGTTTTAGTGTAGTGTAGTGTAGTGTGACTTAATTTGTGTGAAAATTGGAAGTAGTTCTTTATATAATGTTGTGTGAGAAATTGTGGGTCTATTTGTGTAGTGTTTACTTTGTTTGTGTTTGATAAATGAATAAAAGTATTGATTGTATGAGTAGTGTGACGGTGGTTTGCCGTAGTTGGATTCAATAATATTGAAAAATTATAAAGATAAGTTAAATTATGAACTTGAGATTTATTCTTAATTTCTAGCATTATATAGGAGTAGTAAAAAGGTTCGATCTTGTGATATATTGTTTGTATTTTTCAACCAAGCAATATCAATTTTCTTGATATCTTGTAATACAACAAAATTTAATTTTTCCATCGTTAAATTAAATACAATTACACTAAAAAGTTTCGCCATGAAGTAATTAAGAACAAATTACAACTTTGTGATTTTTCTGATTAATTTTCAAAATTTTCATGATTAATTTTCTGGCAATTTGCCCTTAGAAGCATTAACTATATCTCTAACTGAGTATAATTAATTAAGTGAAATAAATTGTTGAAAATTAAACTAAAAACATAGGAATTAAAATGAGTTGATACAAGCAATAGAAAAACTGAAAGTGGTAAATCAATGAGACGTAAAAAGATGGGAATGCAGATATCAAGTGGGGTGGTTGTTGGTTTAGCATTTGAATCTGTATGTCAACTTTGATGTGTTTAGTAGTATTCTTTTAAGTTAATGATGTTAAAAACTATAATACTATATTTTGATGTCTTGGAATAAAAAATAAATGCATGAAATAAAATACATGCACTAAACAGCATTTCTCTCTCTCTCTCTCTCTATATATATAATCAAAATCAAAACTACAAACTTTAAAATTTTTTAGAAGAAACTAATATATTACTAATTAGAGGAATAAGGTACATTGGAAATCATGATGAACTAAATTACAGATTCGATTGAATTTTAAATTATCGATATAAAGATATTGACAATAATTAGTATAAATAGTCGAATTAGTTAAACATAATAATATGCCGAAGTACATATATGGCACGCAAATGCTCTTGATTTAGAGAGAGTGAAAAAGAGTAACAGATTTGATGTCGTAACATCTCACAATTAATTAAAACATGTGCAGCTAACAAAAATAATCTTTTTAACATAAAACAAATATTTGACCCTTCATATTTATTGAATAGTATAGGTTGGTAATCAGTTTTAATCTTACCTAATAGCGTTACGCCGCAATACCATTAAGTTATGTTTAGAGAAATAAGAAAGAGTGAAGACTATATCGACTTTGACTAAATAAATGAACGAATGGCTAACTAGAAATTAAGTAGAAACCGCTATCGTGAGTCTGTGTCTATACATAGAAAAGACTAAAAAATGAATTATTTTTTTATTAAACTTAAATATCATCATTTTATTCTAGTTTACATGTGATAATTTTCAAACAATCAGTTATGTAATATGGAAACTTTGTTAAAGAAATTTTCAAACAATCAGCTATAAATAATTTAACTAGAAAAAGTTGTTTTTTCAAGAATTAATGAATTTTAAAGAAAATAATTAATACTATGTGATCAAACAACGATCCATGCAGAAATTATGACAGCCACAACACTCAATCCCACTGCCAAACTATATGAAGCTCCAGAAGCCGGTGCCGGTGCTGGTGCGAGGTGGGGCGGCAGGAACACTGACACGGCATGATCCTCTGGTGATTCAGCTTCTGGTGGTGGTGATTTGGGAGAAATGGGGGCAGGATGAGGCGGTGATGGTGGCTGGGAAGGCGAGGGCGGTGGTGTGGGTTTATTATTTGCGGTGGTTGGGGAGTGAGACGAAGGCGCATGGGTTGGTTTTGGGGGAGATGGTGAAGGAGAGTGAGATAATGGTGTGTAGGTTGGAGTTGGGGATGAGAGAGAAGGTGAGGGAGAGTGAGACGACGGTGTATGGGTGGGAGATGGGGAGTGAGACGAAGGTGCGTGGGTTGGGGATGAAGGAGATGGTGAAGGAGAGTGAGATGGGGGCGCGTGGGTTGGGTTAGGGGATGAGGGAGAAGGTGAAGGAGAGTGAGGCGAAGGCGTGTGGGTGGGGGTTGGGGGAGATGGTGAAGGAGAGTGAGACAATGGTGCGTGTGTTGGGGTTGGGGATGAGGGAGAAGGCAAGGGAGAGTGAGGAGACGACGACGTATGAGTGGGAGATGGAGCGTGGATTAGGGTTGAGTGAGACAAAGGCGCATGTGTTAGGGTTGGGGAGTGAGACAAAGGCGCGTGGATTAGGGTTTTGGCTACTGGGGAAGGTGAGGGCGAGTGGGGGAGGGGTAGCGGGGGTTTATTATTGGCGGATGATGGGGAAAGAGATGGTGGCGCGTAAGGGGTTTTCTCTGCATAGGATGGGGGAGAGCTGGAGGGTGGCGGCTGGTGGTGGTGGCGATGATTGGCGAGAACACAGATGATTATTTTTTGACCATTTTCACATCTTTGATTGTGGCCACTGATGAAGAAAAAGAGACCAGATCGATCGAACTTGAATATTGAGTTACCATCATTTAGGGTTTGGATAGGGTTTCTTTTATTGCATTTGTTGTAGTCATCTTCCCCCACAATTAGAATAGAATCATTTCCCTTAGGGTACTTAAAAACTGGAAAAAAAAAAAAAAACACCCACACATACGTTAAAAAGAAATATAATAGTAGTTGAATGATATTTCTCCTTCATTTACAAAGACGAGAGATCACCATACATAACAAAATGTTGGTAAGGACTCCATTGAGCCTATTTTCTTACTATTAATTTAAAAATATTAAAAAAAAATACTAGTATTTACCTAGCTCATCGTTGATTTGGAATCGATTTCTTTGAGCCCAATAGCTATAGCTTTCGGACGGTGAAAGCGTCCAACCATCGCGTTCGCCCACGTGAAACACGTTACCACGAGCTAGACACGAATTTAGTACAAATCCGATCAAGTAAACAAGCAACAAGCTCAATGTTGATTCACAAACCCCCATTTTGCCTACCAAATTACTAATTGAGTTTCAACGGATTGGTTTTGGATTTGAGATTAAAAATGTGTTGACGAAGTTGACGAAGGTAAAATGTAGTATCTATATATTAGTACTACTACACGACGCTATTTATTGGTGTTAATTGTAACTTGGTAGAAAACGAAATTATTGCTTGACTTATTGACTGAATTTGACTTACTAAGAAATCTTCAAATGCTGTATAGTTATGAATCGTAATACATGGATTCATGCATTACATATTGAAATTACAATATAATATTATCGGTAATAGAAAATTGGTAATTTTATTGTTCATATATAAAGTTTAGTTTTTAGTATATTTGTTTAATTGATATAATCATTCATGTTTAGGGATTTTGTATGGACTAAGATTTTATGTTTATTAGAAAAGTTATTTTACTGGGCATTATCATTTAATATGAAAATTTTCATAAATACCAAAACTACCAAGCTATAAAAATATTGTCAGTTTTCCTTTATATTAATAATACCACTGTATCCCAAAAATATAAAATTCCAAATTTCAGATTTGATTTACTATTTTGATGATTTTTTTAATATTGGCGTATGGTATTTAACAATCAACTGCGTAATTTAGCCAATTCCACGTTTTATTATGTCCATAAAAATAAATGTAATAAGAGTATTTTAAGTAATATGACTCAGACATAGCTGGCGAATTAGACAAATTTGCAACTTTTAAGTGAAAAGTCAAGGAATTCAACATGTATTTAAGAATTGCAAAAACTAGCAAATCTAATTTTGACAAAGATTTTAGTTTCTTTTGCAATACTTATAGAAAATAAAGTCTATAATCCATATATAAAGCGAAATAATCGATTGCCTAAAACAATTAATTGATGGTTTAG
>JAOWBI010000208.1:12967742-12978513 GCA_028566235.1 Salvia elegans | reverse complement strand
ACTTTTGTGGTTGCGGCGGCGTATGTCTGGACCACCTTGGCGAAATCCTTGGGTCCCGCTGGAGATGAAGACGAGGTGTTCATCTTTGGGGCCGACGCAAGGGGGCGGCGGAACGCGCTGTTCGATCCACCATTGGCGGTGAATTACTTCGGCAACTGCTTAGGTGGCAGGGTGGTGAGAGTGGAGCATCGGAAGTTGGCGGCGGAGGATGGATTTGTTGCTGCGGCGGAGGCTATTGCTGATGAGATGAAGGCGAAAATCTACGACGGGGATGAGTTTCTTAAAAGCCCGGAGAATCTGTTGAGGGAGATGGCGAAATATAAGGATATGAGGGCTTTGGGGATAACTGGTTCCCCCAAGTTGGATTTCACGGAGGCGGATTTCGGATGGGGGGAGGCGGAGAAGGTGGAGTTTCTGTCGTTGGACGGTGTGGGATATTTGATGTCGTTGTTTGACTCTCGCGACGGAGATTTGGCCGTCGGTATGTCGTTGTCCGAGGAGGAGATGGAGGCTTTTGCTTCTAAGTTTGCAAGTGGTCTCTATATGTGAGGAAGGGTTTTGGTTTACAGCTTTGATTTGATTTTCCATAAATTATATAACAACATTTAAGTTGATTTACATATGGATTTATTGCAGAACAAGGTGGTATAACTGTGTCTCCAAAATTTTGCTGTTTGATTAATTTTCAACTTATATTATTGCCCGAGTGCTTAATCCATCTACCTCCATGTTCTAGGGGTAGGTTCAAATCTCTTTGAGAGCAATGTCGTAGTAAGGTTTCTTCCTTCTTTATAAATAATTTTGTGAATAGTCCGAGAATTTTATTTTATAAAATTGAAATATAAATAATAATCTAATACTAGTATTCTTTTCAGATTTTGTATTTACACTTTTTTGAGATGTGCGGCTAGCAGTAAAAAAGTCCCAAATGTTTAGTACTCTCTCCGTCTATACTTGTCACAAGTTAACTTCACACAGATTTTAAGAAACGTAATAGAAAATGAGTTGAAAGTATTATCTTTATACTATTTTTATATATTAATTTTATAATAAAATGCGAGTGAAATCGAATTAATGGAATGTATGGTTCATTACCAAAAGTTATACAAGTGTAACAAGTAATGCCGGACGAAAGGAGTGACGTACATAATAAAAAAAGCACTACAAATAACATACATATATAGGGGTAAGATTTTAAGAAATACTCCATCTGACCTCGCTAGTATTACATATTTCTCAGTCGCAAGAGATTTTATAATTTGTTAGTAGTTAATTTGTTTAACTGAAGTGAGAAAAGTGAGTATAAGTTTAAAATAAAGAGAGAAAGAAGGTTGGATCATTTAATTGATGATAGAAAAAGTAGTTGTATGTATTAATTAGATAGATAGAACTATTTTAATATTTCTAAAAATAAAATTTTAATTATCTTATTTACAATCGACTAAAAAGAAAAATATGTTATTGGTTCTGAGAGAGTACAACATAGAAGATGTGTTGTTAGAATAAAAATGCAAATTTCATTTATAATTATATACCAATCTAATAATCCCAACAAAAAAAAATAACATACATCGTATTGCTGTAAATTTTAGTTATGACTATTTGCTAATCTAATAAAATTACAAGATTCATTTATGACTATTTCCCAATCTCACAACAAGAAAATACTCTGTAAAGTCATTCAGAATTATCAATTCAATCATGCTTTTGTATGATTTTGTAATTGAAATAATATCCATTTAAATTATTAAATTTAGTCAAATTCTGGTATTTGCTATAAAGATGTTTAACTTTTTAACAAGTGTAATCATATATAGTATGATTATATATCAATTCAATCATGCTTTTGTTTAATTTTGCAATTGAAATAATATCCATTTAAATTATTAAGTTTGATCAAAACTTAGTATCTCCCACAAAAATGTTTAAATTTTTAACAAGTGTAATATATATAATATGCCCATAGGGATAAAGTAGTTATAAAATGCAAACTCAATATATAGTACAAACACTAAATTATGATACAGGGCCGTTAGAAAATATCAACAGATGACAAAATAACAGCAACAGAAAATATCAACACAGTGTCAACACATTACCAACACAGCATCAACCGTTGACACTATGTTAACAATTTTTTATTGCTGTTAAAGCATTTTTTTTAACTGGATGTATTACTTCTTCCATTCTACCATAAGCGATTCCTATTTGGGATGTCTTACCTAAAGTGTGTAATTTTGTTTCGAAAGGGTTCTTTAAATGGTGGACGGAGGGAGTATTAGTTTTATAATAAAATGTGAGTATGAATGAGTTAGTGGAATATGGGGCCCACTACCAAAAATGGTAAAAAGTAAAATGAGACAAATTTTGTAGGACGGACGGAAATGGAAAAATGGGACAAACTTTCAGGGACGGATGGAGTAACATATTTCCTCTCTTCTATTTTACTCCATTTTCTTTTCACTTTTTTACTTTGATCTTTTTCTTCTTCGTCCGTCCGCCAATAAATGTCTCATTTCACTTTTACTATATTAGGCATGTGGATCCCTCATTCCACTAACTCATTCTACTCACATTTTATTATAAAACTAATATATAAAAGTATGACCTACATTCCACTAACTTTTTCTATCCACTTTTTTTTACAAAGTCAAACAATTTCTTAAAACCTGAGCCAGTCAAATATGAGCATTTATTCATGGATGGAGAGAGTAACAAAATAGCATTATCTATTACTCCTGTCCCATACAATAATATACACTCTTTTCTTTTTAGTCCATCCCAAAAGAATAAGCATTTTTCAATTTTGAAAAAAAATTTCACTCCAAAATCCATGCTCTCTGTCTAGAAAACCATCCCATTGATGTTCAAATGGTAAACTAACCAACAAAAAGTTGGTTAAAAGATAGGGATAACTCAGAATCTTTCAATTCGAAGCTAACGAAGAGACTTCATTCGAGAATAAATTTCTTAAATACGCCTTAGTAGACAGTGGTATAATCACTGACACTCCAAACACCACCCGCCATGACAACAACCGCGATTGAAACCTGCCGTATTCCGCCGCCACAAGGCGTCCCCGCCGAGCTCTTCCTCCCCCTCTCCTTCTTCGACATGTCTTGGCTGCACACCGTTCCGATGTACATCCTCAACTTCTACAACCACCCATGCTCCGAATCTGAATTCCACCACACCATCGTTCCAAATCTCAAACGCTCTCTCTCTCTCATTCTCAAACACTATCTCCCCGTCGCCGGAAACATCCTCTTCCCTCTCCACACCGATTCCTCGAAACCCGTTCTCCGTTACATCTCCGGCGACACCGTAGCGCTCACCATCGCCGTCTCCGGCCTCGATTTCGACGAGCTCGTCGCGAATCACGCTAGAGACGCTGACCAATTCTACGACCTCGTGCCGCCGCCGGTGCCGCTGACCGAGGACGAGAATTACAAAATTGCCCCTGTTTTCTCGTTCCAGGCGACTCTCTTCCCCGGCCGCGGAATCTGCATCGGTGTGAACTTCCAGCACACCCTCTGCGACTGGAGATCCACCGTCGGATTTATAAAAGCTTGGGCTGTGATCAATAAATCCGGCGGCGATGAGGTCCTGGCGTCGAAAACTGGGCCGGTTTTCGACAAACCGGACTCGGAAGGTTCTAGAAGAGTAGATGGAATATTCTGGAATGCGATGAAGAAGATTCCTTTCAAGACGGTGGTGTCTCTTCCACGGCCGACCAATAGAGTGAGAGCCTCGTTCATCCTCCGCCAATCCGACATAATAAAGCTCAAGAATCGGATCTTATCGGCGAGGCCGAAGTTAGATCGAGTCTCCACTTTAATGGTTGCGGCGGCGTATGTTTGGACCACATTGGTGAAGTCCCACGGCAGCAGCGCGGAAGGTGAAGAGGAGGTGCTCTACATTCCGGCTGACGCGAGAGGGCGGCGGAACGCGCTGTTCGATCCGCCGGTTCCGGTGAATTACTTCGGGAATTGCTTGGGTGGCGGGTTGGTGAAGATGGAGCAGCGGAAGTTGGCGGGGAAGGATGGATTTGTGGCGGCGGCGGAGGCTATTGGGGATGTGATCAAGGAGAAAATCCTGGACGGAGATGAGTTGCTTAAAAGTCCGGAAAATCGGCTGGGGAAGATGGAGAGGCGGGAGAAGGTTTTCGGGGCTTTGGTGGTGTATGGTTCGCCCAAGTTAGAATACAAGGAGGCGGATTTCGGGTGGGGGGTGGCGACGAAGGTGATGATTCTGTCGTTGGACCAAGATAAATATGGTATGTTGATGAGTAACTCCGGCGACGGCGGTTTGGTCATCGATATGTCGCTGCCCGAGGAGAGGATGGAGTCTTTTGCTTCTATATTTGAAGATGGCCTAATACTGCGAGGAAATGTATTTGGAGAATCAAGGATGTAGACATGTAGTCTACAATTACCTATTCCATCATTTTAAGTCACTTTTATTTAAGATATTCATTTTTTAAAATATAACTGTTGAGTAACTATGTGAAAGACGAACTTAAGTACTTTCTAGGTCGCTTGCTAAGTGATTCATATTTCTTTTAAAATGTTTAATAAATGAGTCATTTTGCTTTTTGGCATTCTCTCTTTTATTTCATTTTTACTTTATTCTCTCTCTTTATCGAAAAGAAATAACTCATTTAATTAGTGAGGGACGGAGAAAATATACATTTACTTGGAGCTATAGGTGAGCTGTTAATACTGTTAACATCATTCATATTAAGCTATCAAGACTAATGACTATTCCATTCGTCCCCTATTATGTGTCCTATTTACGAATTTTATAACTCTCATAGAAAGTGGATTGAAAAAGTTAATGGTTTGTAGATTACACTTTTTTATATTAATTTTATAATCAAATGTAAATAAAAAAATGAGTTAGTGGAATGTGGCAGTAGGGTACACCACCAAAAGTTGTAGAAATGAAAAAAGATAAATAATATGAGACGAATCAAAATGGAAAATTAGACATATAATGAGGGATGAAGAGAGTATAAGTTTTAGTGATCAGATACACAGTTAATGAATTATTTGTTCTACTTGATTCATGCTAACACCTGATGAATTTAGGCTAAACGAGGTTAGCCAGAGAGATGAGTAAATAAGTAGTCAATATTAATGGGGGATATGGCTATGAACCTCGTTGAGCTTAAAACTCTTTTATTGAGCCTAATTTTACCTCTAACTTTTCTCATTCTTTGATGTGGGATGAGTTTACAGTCTAGTTAACCTGAGTCATCTTAGAGAATAAGGTTGAAATAAAAAAAAAAGAAAAAATATGATTTGATTGCAATATGTAAAATGCATAGAAAAGGAAAAGTTTGAAGTGCAGAATAAAAAGAATGGTACACTAAAAAAACGAAGAAAGAAGTGAATCGATCGAAAAAATTTAGCAAGTTCGAAGTGAAAAGAAATTTAGACGTAACTCTAGAAATTAATGAAATTTGAATCAGAGAGTAAAGATGTTTTGATTCTAATGAATGAATAATAGTCCTAAGAAAGTTATGTTTAAATCGCTTACTAAATCGCTAACGAATGAATTAGTTTTTATTTAAATCGTCATTACTACAAACCGGTTTAATAGCAAGACTGTCAATTATTAGATATTAGTAAATTAGAACAAAGAAGATATTGACTCTCATCATAGTTTAAATTTATTCAAATTAAATTGTTATTTTATACTCCGCGAATATAAATAAGAACATAGACTCTCATCTTAGTTTTAATTATTCAAAATATTATTTAATGCTACGAATATAAAGCTCAATATACTCTCATCATAGTTTTAACTATTGGAAACGTTATTTTACGTTACGAATATAAAGTGGTCCACGCCGCCGATCTTTGCCTCCTTCTCGCCGGGTCACCGGACTTTGCCGGTATTATCAAACATTCAGACGTACAATGTCTCCGCCACGAGCGACCGAGATTTGAAACCGAATGTTTCGTCAAAAATTAGAGACAAAAGCTAAATTATATTTTTATTGTTCTATTGAAATAATTTATCAATTGTTTAAAATCTAAACTTTTTATTTTAATTTATAAAAATAATTAAGTATTTTTATACTTTCTATTTATACTTTTCAGAGATGTGTGGAGAAGAACAAAATTGCAAATATTTTATAACTGGCTATATTATAACGACATAGGAGCAATATTCTACTAATATTTTATAGTAAAAAGTTACAAATATATCATTACATAAGATTTTAAGAAATACAAAATCAATCCTATTTGCCAAGAAAAGAACAAGAAAACTATCCACGTTAAAACTGCAAATTGTGTTTATGAGTTTATATAACAAAGTTCAAACTTATAACCCCAACAAAAGATGGTTAAAGGTAAAGACGATTCTGAATCTTTCCAGTCAAACTTATTTTTTAATCAAAATTTACTCCGTATAAAAAATTGAGATAACTAACTTTATCCATTTATACTTCCTCTATTTCTTATATAGTAGTATTATGTAGTATCAATTTAATTTGACAAAAGTTTTAAAAAATGTAAAATAAAATAAATTGAAAAAATTAATAGAATATAAAGTATATTTTTATATATTAATATTATAATAAAATACTATATATAAAATGAGTTCGCAAAATGTAAAGTCTGAATTTAAAATAATAAAAATAAAGTAAACAATCGATAATGGATGAACCACATAAAAAAAACTACCTCCTCTGTCTCCTATTAAATATTTCATTTTTTTAAGTTCGTACGACAATAAATATTTCATTTCACTTTTACAATATTTAGCAAATGAGTCTCACATTTCACGTTCCACTAACTTTTTCTTATCACCTTTTTAACAAAGTCAAACAATTATTTACAAATAAATAAAATGGCAAATTGAGATTATTAATGACGGAGAACACATACAAAATATTCGATTCGATTCAAAATGGGATGGCAAATATAAGAAGCAATAATGACTATAAAAAGCCTTCATGTTATTATCACTTTAAACTCCAAAAACCTGCCATGACAACCGTGATTGAAACCTGCCGTATTCCGCCGCCACGAGGCGTCCCCGCCGAGCTGTTCCTGCCGCTCTCCTTCTTCGACATTTCTTGGCTGCAACTGAATCCGATCCGCAGCCTCATCTTCTACAACCACCCATGTTCCGAAGCTGAATTCCACAACACCGTTGTTCCAAACCTCAAACACTCTCTCTCTCTAACCCTCAAACACTATCTCCCCGTCGCCGGAAATCTCCTCTACCCTCTCCACACCGACACCTCGAAGCCCGTTTTCCGTTACATCTCCGGCGACTCCGTCCCGCTCACAATCGCCGTCTCCGGCCTCGACTTCGACGAGCTCGTGGCAGATCACGCTAGAGAATCCGATCAGTTCTACGCCCTCGTCCCGGCGCCGCCGCCGCTGCTTGAGGAAGAGAATTACAAAATTTTCCCTCTCGTCGCCCTGCAGGCGACGCTCTTTCCCGGCCGGGGAATCTGCATCGGTATAAACAATCATCACTCTCTCTGCGACGGAAGATCGATCTTCGGATTCTTCAATTCGTGGGCCCTGATCAACAAATCCGGCGACGTTTCTAGAAACAGCGAATCTCTGCCGGTTTTTGTCAGACCGGTTTCCGAAGATTCCAGAAGAGTCGATGGAATCTTCTGGGATGTGATGAAGAAGATTCCCTTCAAGCCGGCACGGTCGCATCCCGTGCCGACCAATAGAGTCAGAGCTTCGTTCTTCCTCCGCCAATCCGACATCAAAAGCCTCAAGATTCGGATTCCGCCGCCGCTTCGCATCTCCACTTTCGCGGTTGCTTCGGCGTACGTCTGGACGTCCTTGGCGAAATGCGGCGGCGGCGGCGGCGGCGGCGGAGGAGGAGGAGGAGGAGGAGATGAGGATGAGGTGTTCTACTATCCGGCCGACGGGAGGGGGCGGCGGAACGCGCTGTTTGATCCGCCGGTGGCGGCGAATTACTTCGGGAATTGCTTGGGCGCTGGGGTGGTGAGGCTCGAGCGTAGGAAGTTGGCGGCGGAGGATGGATTTGTCGTCGCGGCGAAGGCTATTGAGGATGAGATGAACGAAAAAATCTACGATGGGGACGAGTTTCTTAAAAAGCCGGAAAAACGGCTGCCGATTGTGTTGTCGAATTTTAAGGACATGAGGATGTTGCTGGCTTCTGGTTCGCCGAGATTCGAGTTTGCGGAGGCGGATTTTGGATGGGGGTCGCCAAGGAAGGTGGAGTTTCTGTCGACGGACGAAAGGACCTACGCGATGTGGTTGGGTAACTCCGGCGACGGTTTGGTCGTCGGTATGTCGTTGCCCAGGGAGATGATGGAGGCTTTTGCTTCTATATTTCAAGATGGCCTAAGAGTGGGTGGAAAAGTATCAAGGATGTAAACCTAATTTTAATCTTTAATTATCTATTCTCATCATTCATTAGCACATTATTTTAGGCATGTGTAACAAAATTGAAATATAAGAGGTACTCCCTCTATCCCAAATTATTTGGGTAGTACTATTTTGGCATGTCCTAAATTAGTTGGACTTAGTTCATCTTGGCTATAAAACTTGATTTTATCTTGTATTCTAAATTCTCATTTTCTCTTCGTACTTTATTTTTTTTATTACTTAAGATTTAAAATTAATTTCTTAAATCTTGTGTATGAAAAAACTAATTCAAATAACTTTAGAAGTACGCGTTGCCTCATCTTCTTCGACCAAATATGCTCTAAATTAAGCCAATTTCCTTGATACTGTCAACATCCTGGCAATCCCTTTGGATCCCGACCGAAAGCCCCTTATACCGTTAGGTCGCCGGCAACATATGAAATGACATTGTTTCAATATATTTTAATTCTTAATATTTGATACTTAATCTAATATCAATATGTGTCTCACTTTGATCCAATATTAATTAAGAAATGTAATTAAAAATTACTGAAAAAGTTAATAAAGATAAGGGAGAGACCAAGATCTGACCTAGGAGTGGCGAAACGGGTTACTCGCCGTACCCACACCTGACAAGTCAGTTACCCGTACCCGATTTCAGCTAAAATTTGTTGTTCCAATGCCCGCCCCGTGACATAACGGGATTACCCGATACCCGTGTCGGGTTTTTCGTACCCGACATTGCGGGTACCCATACCCGACCCGAAACCGGTGCTTCTAACTTTAATCATACAGAAAATGCTTCGAACCAAAAGTTGAGTTCATAAAACTAATTTTTTTATTTATGCTTTAAGTTTTCATTAGTACTTGCTGCATCAATGCAACTATGTAAGTCATCTACTATTGCAATTTTATACAAGTGGATGAATTTTGGGATTGTTGCTGACTTGCTGCAATGTGATTTTAGATTTTTTTCTTTTTTAATTTGTTCTTCAATCTTCACTTCATGCAAAATTTTCAACTATGAACTATTCAAAATAAGGTGATTTCTAATCTCTCTCTTGAAAATGTTTCGAAAGAACTCTTAGATTCTATAAATTATTAAAAGACGGGTATTATCGGTACTAACGGGTATACCCGAGCGGATAGCGGGTATACCCTCTACCTGCAAAACTCTAAAATACACTACCCGATCCCGCCCCGTTTTTCGCTATCATCGGGTAGTGAGTACCCAATACCCAGCGGGTATCGGGTCGAGATGGGAATTACCCATTACCCGCTACCCATTTTGCCACCCCTAATCTGACCCATAGTCTTTAACGGGTTACTATTTACTACTCCCTCCATCCCAGATGATACACTTGGGAAGTGGCACGAGATTTTAGGAGATGTTATTTTGTGTGTTAAGTGGAGAGAGAAAATAATATATTTATATTAATGTGAGAGGAAACTTTTTTCAGAAAAGAAAATGTAATATCTTTTGTGGAGAAACTAAAAAAGAAAGTATGACATCTATTATGGTTATGGAACGGAGGAAGTACTATTTTTTTAGTAATATCGATTTAGTGAAAGAAACTTGAAAAAATTTTATTTGAATTGTTATGAGTGAATAACATCCCTCTCATTCATAACTACATATGATCATCATTTATAACATTAGGCCACGAGCAAATATTGCAGCAAATGCTTCCACCCTCTTCTTCTCCAACGACAACCCCACCTCCAATCCGCCGCCTTCGCCCCTCGATTTGCTCAGTGACATCGAACTCTCCCCGTCAATCGACAGCACCTCCACCTTCCTCGCCTCCCCCCACCCGAAGTCCGCCGCGCCAAGATCGAACTTCGGCGACCCCGAAACCCCAACCGCTCGAATCCCCTTCATCTCCTCATAGCTTTCCCGCCAATTCTGCATACATCTCAAAACCTCCTCTTTCCTATTCACCCTCTCCCTCATCACCCTCCCGATCTCCTCCGCCGCCGCCGCAAACCCCTCCTCCCCAGCCAGCCGCCCCCGCTCCACCCACACCATCGCGTAGCTCAGGCAGTTGCCGAAGTAGCTCGCCGGCACCGGCTGATCCGCCCGCCCGCGCACGTCGATAACGAACGAGAAGTACTCCGCGACGTCGCTCTCCCCGACCGCGTGGCCGGACTTCGCCAGACAGCTCCAGACGTATGACGTCGCGGCCACGAACGACGAGATCTGAACCGAACCGGTTTTTTTCAATTTTTCTAAATCGGTCCGGTTCAGAGTGAACGTCGCCCTGACCCGGTTCGTGGGGACCGGGAAAGTGGAAGGTGGAGGTGTGAAAGGAATCTCTCTCATCACTTCCCAATTCAATTGGTCCCACCCACATGGGTCATTAATAAGTCCTCTGTCGAAAAACGGCCGGGGGTGG
>JAOWBI010000208.1:12900503-12916668 GCA_028566235.1 Salvia elegans | reverse complement strand
TAGGTGATTGGATTTGTTGTGAGGTACAAGGTTTGGTTTTGATAGCTTTTATGGGGGTGAATACAGATTGGAATAAAGCCAATTTTCTTGAAATTTTTACCTTGTTTTCTTGATTTATGGTTATTCAAGAACCCTTATTTTGGCCAACCGTTTTGCATTTCAAAGGGGCCCTTGAAAGTAAATGGTAGCTCTTTTGTCGGTGGAGATTTGAGAATCTTGAAGCTGTTTGCCCTTTCTGTGTGACTATTTAAGAAAAAAGTTGTAGTTTTTCTTTCCCTTTTCAATTCAAAAAGATTATAACAAGAATTGAGTATGAGGAAGAATGCCAATCCTCATTCAGGAAGGATGTTTAGTGATAGAAGGTGGAAAATACCATTCTTTGTTAATCTGCTTGTGTCGATAACTCTATTCACCGGCACCATTTTCGGGTTATATCTGTCTCAATGCGCCCGAGAGGATCAATTGGAACTCGACACTGAGTTGTTCGAGGATGCTGGGGAGTCTGGGGATTATTTCGTAGAATCTGAGCTGAGGAAGTCTTTAGAACTGGTTGAGGTTGATGAAGTCGAACCACCAAGGCTCGCATATCTGATTTCTGGAACGAAGGGCGATAGCCAGAGGATGTTGAGGACGTTGCAGGCCGTGTATCATCCCAGGAATCAGTATATTCTTCACATGGATCTCGAGGCTCCGCCAAGGGAGAGGTTGAATTTGACTATGTCGGTGAAGAATGACCCGACGTTTAGCGCTGTGGAGAATGTGCGTGTGATGGCTCAGTCGAATTTGGTGACGTACAAAGGTCCTACCATGATTGCTTGCACTCTCCAAGCTATAGCCATTCTGCTGAAGGAGAGCTTGAATTGGGATTGGTTTATTAATCTAAGTGCTTCTGACTATCCTCTTATGACTCAAGATGGTGAGTTCTCTGCCTCGTTCGTTCAATTATCATTATATGCTTTCACATTCTTCATACCCTGATCTTTTTTAATGTTTCTAGTTCATAAGGTTTAAAATTTTGAAGAAATCCGGCCTTGTTTGTCGTCTGATCTCGGTCATTATAAAGTAAACGATAGGGAGACTTGCTATATACATTTTATGCACTCAAGTAGTAATTGGCTTGCTTTGGTATTTCAACATTGTACTGATAGAGATGTTTGGATCAAAAGAACTGCCTTTTAGAATGTTCTTGTTGTTCGCTCTTTAGATATGGTAGCCATATATGAACATTGGTTCGTACGAATTCAGAAAGCTTTGGATTATTTTGGCACTTGTTACTAGTCTCTAGATGCTAATGAATTTTGAATTATGCTTATGATTTGGGACTATTTCCACTTCGGTGAATTAGGTGATGCATTTCAATTTCGTTACTGCTTCACCTACTACCTGAACATGTGACACTACATAGAAGCCAATTCGGGTTAAGTTGAAGCAAAGCTCTGTTCCATGAGTTTTCTCCATTGACCTTTTGTTCTATGCAGAAATTGTTGATATATTAAGCAGTTAGTCCTTTCTTTGGTGTTCGTATTGAAATAGGGACTTGCTTTGCTAGACTATGTCGAAAACATCATAAAGTTCGATTTTTTTTGTGGGCCGTGCGTTCAATAGATAGTATCATTAAGTCTGCTATTTTAGTAGTGAGACATTATTTGTGAAACTCTTGTTATAATTATCCTATGTTCACTCACTGTGAAGATATGCTCTATGTTTTCTCGAACCTGTCTCGAAATAAGGGCTTGTTATATTGTGTCGAAAATAGCATAAAGTATCATTGAGTGTATTTAGTAGTGTGAAACTATTTGTGAAACTTCTGTTTTGAAGATCCTATATTCACTCATTGTGCAGATATGCTCTATGTTTTCTCGAACCTTTCTCGAAAGCTAAACTTCATCGAGCACACACAGATCTACGGCTGGAAGCTGTAAGTATTTCGACACTTGAAATGCTATAGCTTGAAATGTTTGATGCAACGAAAATATGACCTTTTTGTTATCATACTTTTTCCAGGAACCAAAGAGCGAAGCCTATCATAATCGATCCGGGTCTGTACTTGTCTAAAAAGTCCGATATTTCCTGGACTACTCAGCGTCGCTCCCTCCCTACATCTTTTAAGTTGTTTACCGGTCCGTTTCTCCATCCTATCCTGTTACTTATATATAATGTCATGTGTTATAGACGGGATCGAGTATTTTTCGTCTGTTTGTTAGCCTTGTGGTAGTATGGTTAACGTGCATCTTCTGCAGGGTCGGCTTGGGTTGTTCTAACGCGCTCGTTCGTGGAGTACTGCATATGGGGGTGGGACAACCTTCCCCGGGCGATCCTCATGTACTACACAAACTTCGTTTCATCTCCCGAGGGCTATTTCCACACAGTTCTCTGCAACACCGAGGAGTTTCAGGGCACCGCCGTAAGCCACGACCTCCACTACATCGCTTGGGACACGCCTCCGAAGCAGCATCCGAGATCCTTGACGATGCGGGACTTCAACAAGATGATGAACAGCAGCTCGCCATTCGCCAGAAAGTTCCACAAGGACGATCCGGTTCTGGACAAGATCGACCGAGAGTTGCTCATGCGGACGAACCGTTTCGCTCCCGGGGCGTGGTGTGTGGGGAGCTCGGAAGGCGGGGTCGATCCGTGCTCGATACGAGGCGATGATTCGGTGTTCAGACCTGGCCCTGGCGCCGAGAGGCTGCTAGGGCTCATCAAGACATTGTTGTCTGATGATTTTCGTGGTAATCAGTGTTTGAAGCAGTGATGAGAGACAGAGAGATGAGAAGCTGTTTGCAATTTTTCTAAGCAAGTAGTGTTCTTGTTCTCTCCTAACAGATGATGATAAAATATGCACACTGAATATTTTTTTTAAAGAATTACAAAATGCTCAAGCCAAAGAGATGGCGGGCTTATAGAAGCATTTTCAATAGACACAGTAACAAAATATTGATTAGAGGATGATCAAGTAATTTATATTTTTGAAATTCTCACTGAATAATCATACGAAACTAACCTTAGACAACACATACTTATAGAGCAAGAAAAACCATGAGATTTGGTCATATTTATCAGCACAAAGTCATGAATTTTGGATTTGTTTGAAAATACTCCGTGGCGAAAAAATCCGATCGCCTATGTGCAATATATTATTGAGGTTTTTCAACCAATGTTGTCGTTTTCTTCATAGATAGACAACATCGTTTAACTTGGTATATTTGGTATAATTTCACCAGAAAAATGTCGTGAAATAATTATGAACAAATCCAAACTCCATATTCTTTCTGATTGATTTTAAAGTTGTGTGACAACAATAATTTGGACAGACTTCATTAATTTTGAGGCACATTTGCCAAAATTTACATTAGTCAAAATTCAAAACCTTTAACACACCAAAATGCATGTATATAGAATGGGAGGAATCAAGAAGCCAGCTCATGGACAAAGCAACAGCAGAAGGAAATAGAGCAATTCATATGCAGTGATGGCCATTATGTGCTGTGTTTTTGGATGTGGAAATCTTGCCCTAATGGGAATCCATAGGTTTAGAGAGAGAAGCTCTGTCAATCTATTTATAAGATGATCAAGTCCTCTCCCTTCATCTCCTCTTGCAGGTTCTAATGATATCGTCTTCTCCACCAACTAGACCAACTACCGCTCATACGGTTGTTTTTCTCACAGCGTTTCGGTTTTTCTTTGAAGCAGAAGGAGAGAGAGCGTGTGGCAGAGACGAAGAGGAAGACGGAGGAGATGAGGATGAAGGTGATGAGCCTCGGATCTCAGAAGGTGGAGCTCAGCAGAAAGGTGTCGGAGATGAGGTCGGCTATATCTTCTCTCAGAGAAGAGCAGAGGGCGGTTGAATCAGCCAAGCAGAATCAGAGCCCTCAAGTTGAGGGTCTCAAGGAGGAGCTAAAGCAGAAGCAAGGCGAAGCTTCGACTGCACCTGCGGAGACGAGGCGACGGAAAAAGAGTTCATGAAAGACGCAAGCTCCGAAAATGGAGGGGTAGCTGATGCGGATCGGGTGAGGGAGGATTTGGCGAAGAGCGAGAAAGAAGACGAGGCAATGAAGGCCGCTGATGATCAAGAACCCGAGGGGACTTTTGGATTTAGAGGGAAGCATGGCTATCTGAGGCGGGCTAAGGGGAAGAGATGGAGATTGGATGGCAAGCGAACGCAAGTAAGGAGGAGCGACGGAGCTTCAACAATGGCGGATAATGGTCTTACAAACTCGAGTGGAGCGAAGCCTCATTCTTCGCTAGAAGAGCCGACCAAGATGGAGGACGTGCGCACACAGGAGAACGAGCAGCTACGAGACTACAGATGATAAGCACGAGCACCAGGGTACCGATGTTCTGGGACGAAAAGGAGCTGCTGAGAGGAATGGACAGGACCATGATGGTAGAGATGCTGAAGAAAGTGAAGACAATGAAGAAACAGAGGAGACATAGTTTAAGTTATAGCTGAGACACAATACACCAAATGTTGACAAGACTACTAAATTTCTTCACACTTTAAGCTGAGAAACATAATCCTATTTATAGATTCGACTCCAACTTGAAATAAAACTCTTAAAAGAGGCCATTTCGCCATCATAAAATCTAGGCACATGAAGTTCAAAACTAGGCCAGCAAAGATATTGAGAATAACATGTGATAAATATATGTAGCAACAATTCTAGGACAGAGCAGAGACAGATTAATTTAACAAGATATATGCTATTGCTCAACATTATATTACAACAATGAACTCAACAAACGTTTGTAATAACTAATTCATCAATGGCTAAAATAAACTTACCCTGCATAGCTGCTTCTAACCATCCCAGTGTACAAAACAATTCGGCTTCAAAACTTGGGTTTTGCAAATGCAGAGAGCTCCCAGTTTCTCGAATGAATCTAATGGACGTTGCAGTGCTGCATCAGCAGATGGCTGTAATCGACGTATTTATCCCATAGAGGCTTGTATTTCTCCATCCCGATCTTAAGCCAGGGCTTCGAGTTCCCGTTGAAGTGCAAGACCGCTCCCTTCTCGATCAAGTGTGGATCAATGTTCGTGTATCCCAGGCCCAGCACATGCCAGGACGGGTTCAAAGGCTCGGTCAATCCGTAGAAGGTTAACAGACCAGGAGGGAGGGTCCCGAGTTTCCAGAGAGTCCTGTCGACATTCTTTTCCTGCCAGTAGTGGTAGATGCCGGTGACATTCCTTCTCCTCCATTCGACCAAGTCGAACACGTTCATTCCGAACGCCCAACCACAGGCGTCAGGGTCGAAGTGTTCCCGGATGAGAGGGTGGGAGTAGTTCAAGTACTTGTGGTATCTATGGAACGTCTCCATACACGTCTCGACTGCACCATTGACATTTCCATTCAGGTTGAGCGAGAACAGAGGCGAGAGGTCTTTCTGCACCACGACGTCGTCGTCAAGAAACACCACCTTCTTCAGGGCAGGAAAGACTTCGGGAATGTAGAACCTGAGGTGGTTGAGCATGGATAGGTATTTAGGATTCCTGAACTTGATTGGGGTCCGATTGTCGCCTCCGCTTCCAGAGAAGTAGTAGCTCTGGGTCTCAGAGTCTTGGAGCTGTTTGAGAACAGGAACATAGGATGCGTTCAACCAGCTAAAATCCTCGATCTTCTGCACATCAACCGTCACTCCTCCAAATGTATTCATGGTGAACCAAGCCTTCATTGCTGCGTAATTGACTTCGTCGGTCACAAGGTGGAAGACAATCTCCTCGGGATTTTTAGAGTTCAGAGATGTCGAATTCACGACGACCGAAGTGGCAAGGATATTGTCGGAGAAAACACAGAAATGATACAAGTTGTTATCTTTGAGCTTCAAAGCAGTTTGCCGATTCTCTTTCAGCTTCTTTTGCAAATATGCATTCCTAAACCATTCACCTGTCAGTCGAACACCGAGACAATACAAACTCTTTGGGACTTCTTCAGCTGCAATTTGTCCATACTTTGCACTCTTCTCGTTAATTGAGCTCATTTGTTCTTCGAGACCTTGTATCTTGGCCTTCAATCTCATGATCATGGTAGCACTGTCGTAGTGAAGTTGCTGAGCCTGGAAGAGTAGAAGTGCCATATCACGAACAGCAGTTTCTGATTCGCTGATTGTCAGTGGCGTTCGTCTTAGTGCAGCATTAGATAGAAGAATCTGTGAATTTCGAATCTGGGCACTGAGTTCCCATGCGAATTGCAGATTGTTGCTTTCTTTCGCAATAACCAGAAATCCCTTTGCCAAAGAAATTTGGTCATTTAACTGCCTCGTTACAGAATCGGGACTTAACATTTCGTCTGTGATGTTAAGGCCTTCCATAAATCTTTCATGTCTAGGGGATCTCTGCATATATAGCATAAAAGGGATATTGACATCAGATTTGCAATAATAAAAATGAACGAAAATGGTGAGGAAAATAATTAATACATCGGTAAACTACACAACACAAAATGGCTGAATACCAAGAACCTTCAAGAAAGTTTCCTTCTAGTAACTTTCCTGTGATAGTGCTGCACTAACATCAGGAAACAGTAGAAATCGACACACTGCCATCTTTTTTCAGCAAGATATGTTGAATCTATCTCATTATTAATTCTCAAATACAACAATGACACTCCTAGAATTTCCGAAATTCCTAAAATCAAGATGGAACTGACAAGCATGCCAGCTTTGGTAGAAGTTCATCGAGTCACTACAAGCAGTTAAATTTTTGCACTAAGTCTCTAACTCCCAAAAGAACTCCAGTTAGAGTATTAACTAAGCACTACTTGTCAAGCACTACCTGCCCAGAAATTTGCTTATCAAATTCAAGATATTCATACACTGAGATTTTATCACTTTCTGTCTTTAGCTTAAGAGTTTCACAAAGGATTGTCAGTAATTTTGCAATCCCGATGAGAATGGCAATGTATGAAATTTGATAATGTACTTAAGAAGGTATTTGCCTCAGCATAACACTTAAAAGATAGGTCTATAATTTGGTGTCATACAATAGATGCTCACATAAATTTCCCCGATATCATTCTATGCTGGCTACAAACTTTATGCTTTAAGTATTCGAAAACTATAGTAAGTTATGTATCCTATTAATACAGTACCCATTTCAGGTGGCAACATTAATATCCAACTAAAATATCACCTTCTGACATCAACTTCTAAAACAAAAACACACAATCACTAGAATCGATCTTGGTTAAATTATATCGAGAATCCAGCTACATTTCTGGGCTAGAGCAACCAACAGCTGTTAAAAGCTTAACTTCACATAAACAACAACACAATGAATCCTTATGAAGCCGATAAGCCCAAATATCAGCACAAAACACGCATAAGAACTCTCTTCACTCTTCCAATCTTGAAGCTATTTAGACACTCAGTAACAGAAACAATTACCACTGCATTTGCATCCATTTCAATAAGCTAGCTCATGCCCTTTTATCTACTGTGAGATTCCCATCAAAATTCAACAAATAACAAAATGAAATAAACCACAAATCATACACTGCGACTGATCAAAGCTCAAAATCAACATAAATTACTCAAACATAACGACAAATCGAGCTTGAAAGCAGCAACCAGATCGATAGAATTACCTTGGTATAAACCGATCTCGAAGTGGGCCGCTGATTCGCGCGTCTCAGCACCAACACAAAGAGCAAAATCACAAATCCACAAAGCGCCAGCCACACCACATTCGGAAATTTCCGCCTCACCGGGCGCCGGAAATCCGCACCCCGCCGCCGCATTGACTCAGGCGCGAATAGAATCACTCAATCTCCGAAAATGCCCGTCGAATTGCGACTCGGTTAGCTCGGGATTGAAGAAATCGCAGCTCAATTTGAAGTGGGCTTCTGATTCAGCACAGGCTGTAGTGGAAATGGGAGGGGAAGTGAGGGGGAGAGATCTCACTTGGCTTTTTATGCGAGGGATTAAAAAAAAGAAGAAGAACAATGGAGTCGAAAATTGGAGAAACCCAAAATAAAGAATTGAAATTTACGATTAGTTTTTTAATGGCTGTGTGTGTGGAGATGAGTTGTCCTCTCAATCCACCATGAAAACCAATTTCATCGTTTTCGTATGCAATTTCTTTCTTTTTGCTCTTTGGTTACTTTTAACTGTGGGATTCGAGATGATGAAATTATCAATTACTAATATTTTTAAACTCATAAAATAAGAAAAAAAATTGGGAAAATATATACTCCCTTTAACCTTTTAGTATTAGGACATCAATTATCGTAATTAAATTAATTTTAGATTGATACTGTAGAATTGATTTATAGAAATTTATAAAGCAAAACAGATCTTATGTTATATTATTCCAAGATTAACTACCAAGTGTTATTAATCTCTTCTCATTATAAATAATTTTTTTTTATATGATTAATCCATGAATATAATGACAATTAGTAATATAATTTCAAAAATTTGATATTTCTGGTATAATTAAAATAAATAATCATTCCACATGAGTGTCGGTGGATACAAGACAGATTTCCGTGGTAGGGTTTCGTTTTTCCCTCTTTCAGCAAACAATGTCGGACTATTTTCCGGCGGATCTCTGGATCGAAATCCTCCTCAAATTGCCGGTCAAATCCCTAATTCGCTTCACCGCCGTCTCCAAATCATGGAGATCTCTCATCACAAGCCCCAATTTCACCTCCCTACACCTCTCCAACTCCCAAAAAAATCGCGCCATCCTCCGCCACTACGACGAGCGCGACAAGCAAGAGCACTACCGCCTGCTCGACTTCGCCGCTAAAAACGGAGCCTTTGCCATCAATTCCTCCTCCGAGTTCGATTTCCCGTTGAATTCCCATATCGGCTATTACAGGATCGTCGGCTCCTGCGACGGCCTCGTCTGCTCAATCGACGATTTATTCCTGTTCCCTTCGGAATCCGTTGTTCTGTGGAACCCTTCCGTTAGGAATCACGTGATTTTGCCGCCGGCCATCACCAATCCGATGGAACCCCACATTGTGGTGCTAGGGTTCGGAGTTGCGAATGGCGTGCACAAGGTCGTCCGCATCGTTTACTGCCGGAGACCCTATGATTACGGCTTTGGCGTTCCGCCGCAGGTGGAGGTATTCTCGCTCGAGGCGGAGAATTGGAGAACGGTAGATGGATTTAATATCAAGCTTAGAATTCTTGAATTTATGTGGTCTCAAGTTTTATTGAATGGGATTGTGCATTGGCTGGGCTATGAACCGATTGATGATGATGCTGATAGCAATAATTACAGCTCCCGTAGTTCGATTTTAGCGTTTGAGATCGATAACGAGGTGTTTGGGGAAGTGATGCTGCCAGATGTGTTGACAGGAGAAGGTGTAGCTAGCATGTGTCTCTTTGCTAGTGAGGGATCTCTTGCTTTGGTGAATTACAGCGTTGCCTTTGAGAGCAAGGCGTGTGATGTCTGGATAATGAAGGAGTATGGCGTGAGAGCGTCTTGGACGAAGCTGTATAGGATTGAATTGGTTGAAGGGTTCGAGAGAGTGGTTGGTTTTAGGTATGGCGAAGCTCTGCTGGCTTTGAATGGGCTGGACTTAGTGGCGTATAATCCGGAGAGTCAGGGGTGTCGGAGTCTTGGTATATATGGAACCCCAAGGTCGTTCTATATTGATAACTATGTGGAGAGCCTTCTCTTGCTCGATGGGAACAGGGAGCCGGCTGAGGAGGTTCTGAATGGGGACGTGTTAGAGGGTTGGGTTTAGATTGATGGTGTCGTGTTGCTACTTGTGGCGAAAGAAGCGGTTGGTGGAATGGATATATCACTGGATCGACAGGCAAGGTTATACAGTTTTGTTCTGTGTTAACTTATGCTGAGAATTGGGGTTGGTTAGTTCTTGAAATTTGCAATAGCATTTTTGTGCTTATATACTTTTCTGTTTGTTTGTTATGAATATGATGATTGATTTAACATAAGTGTGTTTTTGTTAGTATATATTTAAGTCAGTATATGCTGTAGTTGAATGATCATTGCCTACTTGCTCTGCAAACTTTTGTGTTATAAGATGGATAAACTTAGCTTTCTCTGCTCGATTCTTCCCAAGTCTTTTGATTGTTGGATTGTTATTCACCTTAAGACTATTTCAACTGCTATAATAGAACTTGAGGACTGAGAAAACATCGAACAAAAATCTGGGTTTAACTAAGAAGTAGTGTGAAATTGGAGGCATGAGCCCTAGAAGTAAGGGATGAGTAAAATAATAGCTGATATGTACCGAAATTTGATACTTGGTTTAGTTTTTTTTCTCAAATTTTGGTTCGGTTCGGTTTATTTTTTTGCCAAATTCATGTTTTTCGATCCGGTCCGGTTCGGTTTGGATGTGTAAAAAGGAAAGTCTGAATTTGATTTTAATAATTTGTGTATATATTATACCAAAATTAATTTTTTCAGTTTTTTGGGTTCGGTTTTCCAGATAACTTAGTTGGGTTTAATTTTAGTTTTAAAAAAACTCATTTTTTTGGTTAGGTTTAGTTTGGGCAAAATATCGAACCGAAACCAAATTATCACCCTTAAAAGTCATTTAATCTTTTTTACTATCTTATCTAACATATCTTATTATCTTTTTTGATTTATTCCCTCATAATTTACCTATTTTATAGTAATCTTTAATACTTATTAAATATAATTTTTGCAAGGGTAATTTGCTTGTGAATTCCTATATTTTTGTCAGATTTTGGTTTTACATACTAGCTTTGAAAACCACAGATAATTACTATTGTTTTGTTTTTGATTTTGCAACCAAACTATTGACATGTTCTTATTTTGCAACCAGTCAAGGTTTCAACACTAAAATATCTTGATGACTTACTTACGTGGAACTATCGCACGTCATCCAAAATGATATCACGTTTAGGCATTGAACAACATCATAATATAATAAATGAAATACTTTTATTTGCTGGATAATGATTTACATTAAGCTATATTGGAGTGAAAAATTGTTGCAAAATCATAATATATCAAATCTTGAGTTTGGTATATGTAAAACCAGAATTTGTTGCAAAATCATAATATATCAAATCTTGAGTTTGGTATATGTACAACCAGAATTTGATGAAAGTTTAGAAATTTACGGTCTAAATATCCTTTTCTTTAAACCCCTCCAAAAACACCTCACCTATCATGGGACAAAAAGATTGCAAGATTCGAAATACAATTATATACTCATGCATTTGTGTATCTACATCTGGGAACAATGCCAAGCTAGATAATTTTCTAGTCAGAAATATATCAAATGAGAAATATGATACGAGTATATAACTAGAAATATCCCTATATATCTATTATTTGGTTTAGTATTGATTTAACATATCTTTCCATATATTCTTAGTATCTTTATTTTCTTGTTCATTAAGTTAGGGCTAGTCTTATAAATAGGAGTCATTGTATCCTCCTCATTCATTGAAGAAATACAATTATCTTATTTTACCTTTTATTTCATTTCTGTATTGCTCCTGGTTTGATCGACGGACAAAGCTCCCGCGACTACCTTTTATCCCTCCGCCGATCGCAATCTCGACGCCGGAATCTTGTTAAGAGAAATCATCTCTTAACATAATATATCTTAAGAAAATCAATTGTAGATATGGTAGGAAACATACTAAGCGTTACACATATGACGTCACTTACTAGTAAAGCATGTTTAAAAAATCATAAAAAAAGTCTTTAATTTATCTCATAACTTGTTTCATCCGTCTACAAATATATATCCTTAGTTTTTCATAACTTGTAACTACATTTTTGCTCACATGTGTTAGATCTTGTTCTTCATAGGCATAGCTTTTTCTACAACTACAATATCGAGATTTACATTTAGTGTTTCTCAAAATTCATTATGTCGATTGTGAGGGAATTTAAAAACATTCTCCAATTCGGGCCGTTTCTGATATCGCCATTTGCCGTCTATATCTTGGCGCTTGCACTCAGCCTGCAATTCTCCTCTGTGGTGGTGCCTCAAATCCACATACAACAATTACACATTCGAGGAGATTTCATTAAAATTGACCTCAAATTCAGTAGACATAGAGTCCCTACTCCTACAACAATGTCAACATCACTTTGTATTATGCCTCCTCGGACCAAGTGGTCGGCACATGGGTAGGGACGAGGAGACGGTCCATCGGGAGGCAGTGGTGGTGGCCTGAAATTTTGTCACATTTTTCTATTTCAGTCCGTCCCATAAAATTTGTTACATTTCACTTTTTTATAATTTTTGGTAGTGGACCCCACATTCCACTAACTTATTCTCACTCACATTTCATTATAAAACTCTTACCAACTTTTTCAATCCACTTTCCATTACATTTCTTAAAACTCGTGCCCGATCAAATTGTGACAATATTTGAGGGATGGAGGGAGTAGTTTTTAAAAATGTTACGCTAAAAATGTGCACTTCTTTCCTTTTAAGTCTGCCCTTTAAAAATATGCACTTTCTATTTTGGAAAGTCTTTTCTCTCTAGACCCATTCTCGACTAATAATATTTTAATTACTTTTTTTCTCTACATCTCTCTTATTTTACCAATTTTGCATTAAAACCGTGTCGTGAATGCAACATTTGAGTTCCAATCCTATAAAAATTTCAATGGAGCCTTATCGGCTCCTTAAAAACCTCGCCGGAGCCATCGAGATGCAAATTCGCTGCCACCGCCACTGCCTCGGCCGTCTCCTCGCCACTGCACTTTTCATCGTCACTCTTTCTATAGCTTGTAGTCAACTCAACCCTCAACAACACCGTCGACCCATTAGAGATCTTCCGCAGCGCATCGTCCCACGGAAGCCCTCGAGGCCTCCCGATGTACAGTCTTATTCTGGTAGAATCCGGTGAGAAAGCCGTTGCCAACAACGGAGAAGCTTTGGTTGGAGGCACAGTACAAAGTAATGTTGAGATCGTCGTAACAAAGAGGAAATCGTTGTTATTCGTAACATATAGATAATTAAAGAAATGTACTAATAAATCATAGAGATCATGGTATATCAAATCACGTCAAGCTTGATGCACGGAATACTAATTGAAGGACTTTATTGATGATAACACTAATGACTCTTTTTAAACATTAAGACTCATTTCGTTTTTTTTCATAATTGTCACCTAATATTTACTCACATTTTCCTTCTAAGTTTTTTTACTTGTAGCATAGTGTTAGATCTTGTAATTGGTATATGTTCGGGCATAACTTTGTCTACAATATCGAAATTTACATTTCGGGTGTGTAGATTAATTTCCACCCTTCTTTTCTTCGTTGCAAGTCAGTGATCGTCGAGGATCGTATCAACCTCATTATGGCGAGTGCAAGGGATAATATTTTAAAATTCATGGTCTTAGTGTTCATATTGTCAATTATCCTATGTGCAATCGTCATAACACTTTTCTCGATAGACCAACCTCAATTCTACATACATCAACTGCATGTTCGAGAAAATTCTACTAACTCCTCAAACAGTAAAGCCTCCGTTTTTATCGACCTCGAATTCAAGAGACGTATAGCCATTACCCCTTGGTTACAACGATGTCAAGATTATTTTGTCTCCATTTATAGAGACTACCCCCGAAATTTCTACAAAGCCGTCGGCTACTGCGTCGTCCCTGGATTCGACACTGGCAAGAAGAAGTCAGTCCATCGGGAGGCGGTGGTGGTGCCTCGTGGGCCGCTGTGGGAAGATACGCTGCGGGAGATTGCGAACGGGTCAACGGTGTTTGTAATGGTGGAGTCGATCCCCATTATGAAAACGCCGGCGGCGGCAGTAGCGCGCTTGCCTATTGATCGCTCCGGCAAGGTTTCTAAGAAGCCGATAGGACTCTATTTTGATAGTGTGACTGCTGCAGTGAGTTATCTTATATTAGCTTGTTTTCTAGTGATATTCGTAGAATTTTTATTATTAGGGTATGCGTTTAAAAGTTTATGATTATGCGTTTTGGTTTCATTCAAATCATGGTTTTGTTTCACAAGGATATATATTGAGCTATTTATCTTATTATTGTATAAATATTAGTAATGGCTAACTAATTAGTAATTAATTTCAAATTAACATCAATACTTAGGAAATTTAGTAGTTAATATAATGACAAGTTAGATAATATTTTAAATTTAAAAAATTATTAAATAAACTTAATGAAAATTAATGTCAAATCTAATACATAGTATATAAAATAAATTTAGTTGTTTCAGTTACAACTCCAAATTATAATTAAATATAACTATCGTGAGCCAATTTTTAAATAGTTAAATAATCAATTATTAAATGTGAGTAAATTGAAGATCGACATTTTATTTATTCATTTAATTCAAAGTCATATAACTATAATTATGATAGTGATTTTTAAATAATTTGGCTTATTATTTTGGAAATAAAGTAGTAATTAGGATCGATCTTGTTGTAGTTTGTGATTTACTAATTTATGTGAATTTGAGAATGAAATTTGTTGATTTTTTGTTTATTACAGTTATTATTCGATGTCGTGTAAATATGGATTATAAATATATTATATGTAAAATTAAATATTTAATAAAATAATATCATTATACTTTTTTTAAAATTTTCATCAACTCCTTATTAAAATTTTTAGTTCCGGTTTGTATACAAGTTTCGTATATCATGAAAGTCAAAAGATAAAAAAGAGTAATCAAATTATACAATTGAGGAAATAAAACACAAAAATGTTTCAATACATTTCTAGAAATTTTTTAAATTTTAGTTTGAAATTTACAGGATTCTTTCATACAAATTTTGATTGTAATTATTACATAATCTATATTAATCTTGTGAATATTGGATAATACTATATTATTTTGACTAAGATTATTCAATTAAATTTGATATTCATAATTTATACTATATTATCTATATCTAAAATAACACAATAATACATCAATCAATACAGTAATTATGACAAGAAATGTATCAACACTAAAGGGATTGAGAGGGAGTATATTTCATTGCGCCACTCAACAATACTAATGACTATTCCTTTTTTTTTTTCACCTGATATTTACTCACATTTTCCTTCCAAGTTTTGTTATTTGTAGCATAGTGTCAAATCTTGTAATTGGTATATATGTTCGGGCATAACTTTGTCTGCAATATCGAAATTTACATTTCGGGTGTGTAGATTTCCACCCTTCTTTTCTTCGTTGCAAGTCAGTGATCGGCGAGGATCGTATCATCCTCATTATGGTGAGTGCAAGGGATAATATTTTTAAATTCATGGCTTTGATGATCATATTGTCAATTATCCTATGTATAATCATAATTACACTTTTCTTTATAGAAAAACCTCAATATTACATACACCAACTACATGTTCGAGAAAATTCTACTCACTCCTCAAACCCTAAAGGTAATACCTCCATTTTCATGGACCTCGAATTCAAGAGAAGTATAGCCTTTACCCCCTTCGTTACAACGATGTCAAAATTATTTTGTCTTGTGGCTCCTTTTATGAGAGCCGTAGAGACTACCTCGGATTTATCTACAAAGCTGTCGGCTACTACTGCGTCATCCCTGGATTCGACACGGGCGGGAAGAAGTCAGTCCATCGGGAGGCGGTGGTGGTGCCTCGTGGGCCACTGTGGGAATGATAGGGTCCTCGATCTAGCAAATCTCGCCGAAGATCATCTCCAATATTTTAGCGTATCTTTTATTTTAGATTTATTCTCATATCTTTTGTAATCTTTTATTTTAATTATGTTTCTTGATTAGCAAGACATGTGTTAAGGTTTAGAATTCTATATAATAAAATTCTATCGTATTTTCATTCATTGAGAAATAAAGTATAAACTTATTCTCATTCCCGGTTCTGGCGGAAATCGCCTCCTAGCACCTCAACTAGGGTTTATCTCATTCTTTATCTCACTACAAACTTCGTGCTCTAGTCCGATAGATCAAGGGTCTATCAACTGGTGCTTTCATTGATTTACTCTTCCTCTATCTAAGTTGATCCCTCAAACTCACGCCACTTCACGCAAATCTCATCTCCAATTGAGATAAAGTATATTTTAATAACATAATATCATTATATTTTAGTTTTTTTAAAAAAAATCATCATCGCCTTGTTTAAATTTTTAGTTCCGGTATTGTATACAAGTTTCTGTTGGAATATATAAGATATATGTTGGAGGAGTAATTTAGTTTGGAGGAAGTATTTGAAAGGAGAATGGGTGGAATATATG